>WNWK01000472.1:232500-262500 GCA_009830355.1 Cherax destructor
ACTTGTAACCAAGCCTAAGCCTGGCCACTACAACATCAGTCAGTACTTGTAACCAAGCCTAAGCCTGGCCACTACAACATCAGTCAGTACTTGTAACCAAGCCTAAGCCTGGCCACTACATCAGTGTTCACATTGCAAGTTGGTCCATAAACGTACTTATCTACGTTCATGTTATCATAGTGGGTTATAGATCTACTCAGGCTTCTAACTGCATTCCTAGAACATTCGCTTTCATTGTTTACTTCTCTCCTAATACTATTCTTAATGCTAGACACAGGCACACCAAAGTTATATTCTACATTTACCTTCTTGGTGTTTATTTTGGCTAACGTGTCAACTTTATCATGATGGAGTAATCAAATGTATGATAGAATTTATAACAATTGTACATTAATTCCTTTTTTCGTATTTTTCAGTATCTATATCTGGCTTCTCCAATGAGCATGTTGTTAGCCACTATGTAAATCACATTATGTGATGACACAGACTCAGTAACAATCAAAGAGACCAGCTCAGTGTCATAAGTTAACTTCAGTGCTGTTTGATGACAATTCAGTTTACAGTGTAGACGCCCAGCTGTTAATTCTTACGCCTAACTCAACAAAGTTGCTATGGTTCTTAACTAGGGAGTTGACAACAATAGCAGATGCAGCCCTGCCAGAAGACTCCTGCTTAGATCCATAAGTGTATATAACTTGTGATAAATTATTACTAACAGTTAAGAAGGAAATTTCTTCTTTAACAGTTGCTTTAACAAGTGATTTAAGGAAGGGATTGCTAGCAATGAGCTTCTTGGGAGGGGCTTGCAGGTATGCGATATTAAATGACCACATCTTCCATGGAGGGGTGAAATGCTCGTGTTGTCTCTACAGTGATACACTTCATGCAGGTTATAAAGCTTAATATAATTGCATGTTTTCATAATCCTTTTAGATCTGTGTGCATTTCCAGACATTTAGAAGTGACAATGTCTAGTTCATTTCTTAACATTTTAACACCTCAACATTTTAACATCTCAATAATCCGATATGAGAGAGGAGGAGGATGCTGATGGCGGGAGATAAGTGTGGTGAAGGAGGCGGATGCTGCAGATTTAATGTATCAATTCTGTAAGTGGGTACACTGCACGCCCCACCTGGGTCTCTCACCCGCCTAGTGCCCTGGGGTACGCCCTAACCACCATCTTACATCTTCCACTCCACTTTCACATCATTCATTGCCCTCCGCCATCCTGTGGAACATTGCACATGCCATGTCTGCTGCTCTGAGAGACATCTCAGTTTACTGAGACCATATATATATATAATCCTACAAGAATAAAGCACCCAGCCAAGCTAGGTGTTTTACCGTAATCCGAGGACATACGGTGGTGTGGATGACTGAGCTAATTTTATTCTACTCCCTGTTTGGTGTACTAGCCCAATGAGCAGTATTTTATATTACTGTAACCAAGAACGAGTGGTATTGATCAATAACAATATTGCGACTAGCCAAGGACTTGAACCCATGCTGGTTTTTGCTCACCATGAAGCTGGACAAAGCAGCATGGGTTCGAATCCTTGGCAAGTCGCAGTGTTGTTATTGATCAATACCACTGGCACTAAGAGCTTTCTTTGGGCCCATGGTGGCTTATTTAGCAGTTGCAAGCACAAAAAAAATGGATTATTACGAAATGTTTCGTATGAATGCCGGGTGACGCTCACTCGCTGAGAAACAATGTCACACTGACTAAGAATGTGTGTTGGAGGCTCTGTGTGCATGCGGCCGCTGGGGACACATTCCATACGACCGCCGAAATCAGAGGTAAATCACGAAAACGGAGGCTATATTTTGACGAAAAAAGTTGCCGATAACCGAAATTCACAAAAACAGAGACTCACGAAAACAGAGGATCCACTGTATGTATATATATATATATATATATATATATATATATATATATATATATATATATATATATATATATATATAATATATATATATATATATATATATATATATATATATATATATATATATTATATATATATATATTATATATATATACTATATATATTTTTAATATATATATATATATATATATTTATATATATATATTATATATATACTTTTCTTTATGTTATTTCAGTGTTATACTTAATCAGTTATTTTCACATATTGTTTATTGCAGGTAAGGGATGTAGAGGCATTAGCGGTGCCTGGGCAGGTAAGTATAAAGATTGTATTTCCTGGTATGTTCACAATGTTCATTGAACTTAACCTAACTTAATCATAATTCTCTAACCTAGCCTAACCTAACTTAGCCTACCTAACTACAACTACCTAGCCTGCCTTAGCTGCCTAACTAAGGTAGCTTAACCTAACACTCTAACTAGCCTTACCTGACTTAACCTTTACCGGGCCCACGCATCAAATTTGAGCACTGCAACTTTTCAACCTAATTCTTAATTAAGCAATTCCTAAGACATATTTAATTTGCTTCATTTATCAAGTTTATTTATTTAAGCGCCTCTAAAATACCCTCCTATGGAGAACCAAATATAGGCACACCTGAGCCTGTAAGGTTAACAGCCTTACCTGACCTAACCTAACTTAGCTTAACCTAAAGTAACCTACCCTAACTCATCCTAACCTAAAGTAGCCTACCCTAACCTTACCGGTGTAATGGGGAATCCATCACTTCAGTTTCCTCAGTAAAATATCTGGGAATCCCCTTTGACCCATGCATGTCAGGAGAATTGATAGGGAACAGTGTAGTAAAGAAAGCGAATGCCAGACTGAAGTTCCTCTACAGACAAGCATAGTGTCTACCTACTGAGGCTCGCAGGACCCTATGTCTAGCCCTTATACAATGTCATATTGACTACGCTTGCTCTTCATGGTACTCTGCCTTGACAAAAAAACTGAAAGATAAACTGCAAATCACCAAGAACAAAATGATAAGATTCATCCTGGACCTGGGCCCAAGAAAGCATGTAGGCCAGGATGAATTACAACAATTGGATATGATGAATATTGAAGACAGAATAAAACAACTTAATTTGAATCAAGTTTATAAAATTGCTCACAAACAATGTCCAGAATATCTTGCTGTCAATTTTGTCAAGGCTGGGACCCAAAGCAGTCATAGTACTAGGGGGAGAGAGCACAACTTTGTAGTACCCACAGTCAGTGGCCAGGCTTCAAACACCTTTTATTGTACAGCAATAAAGGAATGGAACAGACTGCCTGCACATGTCAAAGCCAGTCATAGCATGAGCCAGTTCAAGAAGAGAGCCAAAAGGTACCTAATGAATGTAGCAACAGAAAGGGAGGAGAATGATTTTTTATTTTTTTTAGCTAACATACATGTAAATGTAAATAACTCTTTTTACCTTATTCCTAGTATATATCCTTTATAGTATAATAACATATATCTCCTACAGTGTATAATATTAAGGTATTAAAAGGACCCCAATGGAAATAAGTCACTCTGTCTGACTTTTTTGGGTTATCCTAGGTTTTCTACACATATGCTGCTATGTATGATAGTCTGTGTAACTGTATTTGTGTATACCTGAATAAACTTACTTACATAACCTAGACTTACCTGACCTGACCTAACTTAGCCTAACCTAACGTAGCCTCACCTAACCTAGAAATGTGGTGGAAAGTGTGTGTGATGAACAGTTGCTAGGAATATTAGTAATTCCAGTCTCCAGACTCACACAGGTTTCAGTTTTTATTTCACTATCACCTTTGCAACATAATTTCAACATCATCTTTGCAGCATAATTTCACCATCACCTTTGCAGCATAATTTCACCATCACCTTTGCAACATAATTTCACCATCACCTTTGCAACATAATTTCACCATCACCTTTGCAACCATCACCTTTGAGACTGACGTGAGACGACTCAAAAAATTACTGCAGCGATATTGTGTGTTGTTGTGATTCAGTGTTTGGTACCTCTCACTTGACGATGTATGTGACGTCAGTGCTGTGGGTCTGTATAGTTTTTCCTGTCGTTGTTGTACCGACCTTGTGGGCAGTGTCCCCTGCAACATGTGTCGTTGTTGTTGTTGTTGACAGTAGCTGTGACGGAACGTTCATACCCACCCAAACTTTCTTACTGTCGTCTGCAGAGTAAGTCGTGGGAGGACCTACTGTACGTAGGTCCTCACTCACCCATCAAGGCAGGTTTCTTGACGCTGGTGAGAGGCTCTTGATCTAGGGAATTGGATCTGTGCTCCAGTTTCTTGAATTGGGCCTGAATACCTTCCGTCCCCTCCCCCCCCCACAGGTGCTGTATAATCCCTGCGGGTTTAGCGCTTCCCCGTCATCATGATGATAATAATACACAGTTGATTAACATTTCGTTAAAAAAAATTATAAAAAGCTTTAGATTTTAATATAAAATATATATATATATATATATATATATATATATATATATATATGTTCCAAACCTCATAATAATAATAATAATAATAATAATAATAATAATGACAATAAAAATGATAATAATAATAATAATGATTATAATAATAATAATAATATCTTTATTTCTACCAGTACAAAAAGTAGTAGTGAACAGGGCAAGATCCAGCATCAGCATCTGCTGTTTCTCATCCTCATAGCAGACATAGATAAAAACACCCAGCACACTTTTGTATCATCATTTGCAGATGACACTAAAATAAGCATGAAAGTCACTACAGTAGAGGACACTGAAAAATTACAGGAGGACATAAGCAGGGTCTTCCAATGGGCAGTGGAGAACAACATGACGTTCAATGGTGATAAGTTTCAGCTGCTTAGGTATGGAAAAAATGAAGAACTCAAAAGGAACACTATATACAAAACGCAAGAGGGTCACCACATAGAACGAAAGGAACACGTAAAGGACTTGGGAATAATTATGTCTGCTGATCTGTCGTTTAAAGACCATAACAAGACAAAGATCACAACAGCCAGGAAGATGAAGGGGTGGGTATTGAGAACTTTCAAAACAAGGGAAATAATGCCGATGGTGACACTATTCAAATCGCTAGTGCTCCCCCACTTAGAATACTGCTCAGTGCTGACGGCCCCGTTCAGGGCAGGAGAAATAGCAGAGCTGGAACAAATCCAGAGATCGTTTACGGCTCACATTGAGCCATTGAAACATCTAAATTATTGGGAACGCCTTCAAGTCTTAAACATGTACTCATTGGAGCGGAGGAGAGAGAGATACATGATAATATATACATGGAAAGTACTTGAGGGCCTGGTCCCAAATCTGCACACTGCCATAACAACATACTGGAGTGAGAGATATGGGAGAAAGTGTAAAATAAACCCAGTGAGGAGCAGGGGTGCGGTGGGGACAATACGGGAGCACTGTATTAACATCCGGGGTCCCAGACTATTCAACATCTTACCAGAAGATATCCGAAACACGGCTGGAACCAGTGTAGAAGCCTTCAAGAGGAAACTGGACAAATATCTTCACCAGGTGCCAGATCAACCAGGCTGTGATGGATATGTGGGGCAGCGGGCCTCCAGCAGCAACAGCCTGGTTGACCAGGTAAGCACCAGACGAGCCTGGCCCATGGCCGGGCTCAGAGAGTAGATACTCTCGAAACTCTTCAAAGGTATATCAAAGGTATATCAGTACATGTACAAGGTATACAGACCATAACTGACATCAGTGACATACTACTAAGAAAGTCCCTTGTTATGCTGAGCATTTTGGGCAAATTAGGTCAATTTTGTCCCCAGGATGCGACCCACACCAGTCGACTAACACCCAGGTATCTATTTTACTGCTAAGCGGACAGGGACAGCAGGTGTCTTAAGGAAACACGTCCCCAGTGTTTCCACCCGTGCCGGGGGAACGAACCACGGACCTCAGTGTGTGAGCTGAGTGCGCTACCAACCGAGCTAGTTTGTTTTATTATGTGTTACTCAACATCAGTTTCTGAACACTCTCATGTTTCTACACACACGGATATTTAACAAGCAATAAGTAAATTGCCAAAGCAAACAGGATGCGTCTGGCAGTGTGATTTTCTGGGAAAACATATCGTTAAAAATGAGCATGTTCAGATATGGTTATTGAGGTGTACTGTGTACTGTGTACTGTGAAGAGAGGCCGACACATGGCTAGGACTACTGTGTTGTGTGTGTGTGGAACAGTGTTGATGTTTCTTCATTGACAGAAACGTGAGGTAACCCACTAGTACCTGGTAGTAACAGTCTTGTCTACACTACACTCCCTCACATTGTGTGCACTAGTGTATCTACGTGATAGTTGGTAGTAGGTATCTACTTAATGGTTGGTAGTAAGTATCTACGTGATGGTTGGTAGTAGGTATCAACTTAATGGTTGGTAGTAGGTATCTACGTGATGGTTGGTAGTAGGTATCTACGTGATGGTTGGTAGTAGGTATCTACGTGATGGTTGGTAGTAGGTATCTACTTAATGGTTGGTAGTAGGTATTCACGTGATAGTTGGTAGTAGGTATTCACGTGATGGTTGGTAGTAGGTATCTATGTGATGGTTGGTAGTAGGTATATGCGTGATGGTTGGTAGTAAGTATATACGTGATGGTTGGTAGTAGGTATTCACGTGATGGTTGGTAGTAGGTATCTACTTAATGGTTGGTAGTAGGTATCTACTTAATGGTTGGTAGTAGGTATTCACGTGATGGTTGGTAGTAGGTATCTACTTGATGGTTGGTAGTAGGTATCTACTTGATGGTTGGTAGTAGGTATCCACGTGATGGTTGGTAGTAGGTATCCACGTGATGGTTGGTAGTAGGTATCTACGTGATGGTTGGTAGTAGGTATCCACGTGATGGTTCGTAGTAGGTATCTACGTGATAGTTGGTATAGGTATTCACGTGATGGTGGTAGGTATTCTCGTGATAATTTGTAGTAGGTATCCACGTGATGGTTCGTAGTAGGTATCTACGTGATGGTTGGTAGTAGGTATTCACGTGATGGTTGGTAGTAGGTATTCACGTGATGGTTGGTAGTAGGTATCTACGTGATAATTGGTAGTAGGTATCCACGTGATGGTTGGTAGTAGGTATCTACGTGATGGTTGGTAGTAGGTATCCACGTGATGGTTCGTAGTAGGTATCTACGTGATGGTTGGTAGTAGGTATCTACTTTATGGTTGGTAGTAGGTATCCACGTGATAGTTGGTAGTAGGTATCTACTTGATGGTAGTAGGTATCCACGTGATGGTTGGTAGTAGGTATCTACGTGATGGTTGGTAGTAGGTATCTACGTGATGGTTGGTAGTAGGTATCTACTTAATGGTTGGTAGTATGTATTCACGTGATGGTTGGTAGTAGGTATCTACGTGATGGTAGTAGGTATCTACGTGATGGTTGGTAGTAGGTATCTACTTGATGGTTGGTAGTATGTATTCACGTGATGGTTGGTAGTAGGTATCTACGTGATGGTTGGTAGTAGGTATCTACGTGATGGTTGGTAGTAGTTATCTACTTGATGGTTGGTAGTAGGTATCCACGTGATGGTTGGTAGTAGGTATCTACGTGATGGTTGGTAGTAGGTATCTACGTGATGGTTGGTAGTAGGTATCTACGTGATGGTTGGTAGTATGTATTCACGTGATGGTTGGTAGTAGGTATCTACTTGATGGTTGGTAGTAGGTATCCACGTGATGGTTGGTAGTAGGTATCTACGTGATGGTTGGTAGTAGGTATCCACGTGATGGTTGGTAGTAGGTATCCACGTGATGGTTGGTAGTAGGTATCCACATGATGGTTGGTAGTAGTTATCCACGTGATGATTGGTAGTAGGTATCCACGTGATGGTTGGTAGTAGGTATCTATATGATGGTTGGTTGTAGGTATCCACGTGATGGTACTAGGTATCTACTTGATGGTAGTAGGTATCCACCTGATGGTTGATAGTAGGTATCCACCTGATGGTTAGTAGTAGGTATCCACGTGATTGGTAGTAGGTATCCACGTGATGGTTGGTAGTAGGTATCCACGTGATGGTTGGTAGTAGGTATCCACGTGATGGTTAGTAGTAGGTATCCACATGATGGTTGGTAGTAGGTATCTACTTGATGGTAGTAGGTATCCACGTGATGGTTGGTAGTAGGTATCTACTTGATGGTTGGTAGTAGGTATCCACGTGATGGTAGTAGGTATCTACTTGATGGTTGGTAGTAGGTATCCACGTGATGGTAGTAGGTATCTACGTGATGGTTGGTAGTAGGTATCCACGTGATGGTAGGTATCCACGTGATGGTAGGTATCCACGTGATGGTAGGTATCCACGTGATGGTAGTAGGTATCTACTTGATGGTAGTAGGTATCCACCTGATGGTTGATAGTAGGTATCCACCTGATGGTTGGTAGTAGGTATCCACGTGATTGGTAGTAGGTATCCACGTGATTGGTAGTAGGTATCCACGTGATGGTTGGTAGTAGGTATCCACGTGATGGTTGGTAGTAGGTATCCACGTGATGATTGGTAGTAGGTATCCACGTGATAGTTGGTAGTAGGTATCTACGTGATGGTTGGTAGTAGGTATCCACCTGATGGTTGGTAGTAGGTATCCACCTGATGGTTGATAGTAGGTATCCACCTGATGGTTGGTAGTAGGTATCCACGTGATTGGTAGTAGGTATCCACGTGATGGTTGGTAGTTGGTATCCACGTGATGGTTGGTAGTAGGTATCCACGTGATGTTTAGTAGTAGGTATCCACATGATGGTTGGTAGTAGGTATCTACTTGATGGTTGGTAGTAGGTATCCACGTGATGGTTGGTAGTAGGTATCTACTTGATAGTTGGTAGTAGGTATCCACGTGATGGATGGTAGTAGGTATCTACGTGATGGTTGGTAGTAGGTATCCACGTGATGGTAGGTATCCACGTGATGGTAGGTATCCACGTGATGGTAGGTATCCACGTGATGGTAGGTATCCACGTGATGGTTGATAGTAGGTATCCACGTGATGGTACTAGGTATCTACTTGATGGTAGTAGGTATCCACATGATGGTTGGTAGTAGGTATCCACCTGATGGTTGATAGTAGGTATCCACGTGATTGGTAGTAGGTATCCACGTGATGGTTGGTAGTAGGTATCCACGTGATGGTTGGTAGTAGGTATCCACGTGATGGTTGGTAGTAGGTATCCATGTGATGGTTAGTAGTAGGTATCCACATGATGGTTGGTAGTAGGTATCTACTTGATGGTTGGTAGTAGGTATCCACGTGATGGTTGGTAGTAGGTATCTACTTGATAGTTGGTAGTAGGTATCCACGTGATGGTTGGTAGTAGGTATCTACGTAATGGTTGGTAGTAGGTATCCACGTGATGGTTCGTAGTAGGTATCCACGTGATGGTTGGTAGTAGGTATCCACATGATGGTTGGTAGTAGGTATGCACGTGATGATTGGTAGTAGGTATTCACGTGATGGTTGGTAGTAGGTATCTACGTGATGGTTGGTAGTAGGTATCTACGTGATGGTTTTGTAGGTATCTACATGATTGATGGTAAGTATCTACGTGATTGATAGTAGGTATCTACGTGATGATTGGTAGTAGGTATCTACATGATTGATGGTAAGTATCTACGTGATTGATAGTAGGTATCTACGTAATTAATAGTAGGTATCTACGTAATTGATAGTAGGTATCTACTTGATGATTGGTAGTAGGTATCTACGTGATGATTGGTAGTAGGTATCTACATGATTGATTGTAGGTATCTACGTGATGGTTGATTGTAGGTATCTACGTGATGGTATCCTGAAGGACGTTTGCCGGGGTCAACCCCCCCCGCGGCCAGGTCCCAGACCAGGCTTCCTGGTGGATCAAGGCCTGATCAAAAAGGTTATTACTGCTGGCCGCACACACTAGCCGTCTGGCCGCACACACTAGCCGGCTGGCCGCACATACTAGGCGGCTGGCCGCACATACTAGCCGGCTGGCCGCACACACTAGCCGGCTGGCCGCACACTAGCCGGCTGGCCGCACATACTAGCCGGCTGGCCGCACACACTAGCCGGCTGGCCGCACACACTAGCCGGCTGGCCGCACACACTAGCCGGCTGGCCGCACACACTAGCCGGCTGGCCGACTGGTGAGTCACTGATTTGATGAACTTATCCAGTTCCCTCTTGAAGACAGTCAGAGACTTGTTGGTAATTCCCATTAGGAATGAAGGATGAGCGTTGAAGAGTCGGGAACCTGTTACACTCATAGAGTTCTCTCTTAGTGCACTCATCACATCTTTGTTTTTTGGGGGGAGGTATTTTGCACCGTCTAACAAGTCTTTTGTGATCTCACTAACCAAGTTTGGAACCAGTCCCTCCAGGATTTTCCAGGTCTGAATCATTATGTATCTTTCCCACATACCCTCCAAGGAATACAGTTGAAGGGACTCCCAGTAGTTCAGATGCTTGATTGAGTGTATAAAAGCAGTGAACTTGTCAATATTCCGCTTGAAGACCGCCAGAGGGCTGTTAATTTTCCTTATATACGGTAGAAGAACGTTGACGAGTCGAGGACCTCCAACACTCATCTCACCCTCAGCCAAGTTTCTTGCTGAGTGATTTCTGTGTTCAGGTTTTGAACCAGTACCTCCAGGGTTTCCCAAGTGTATCTTATTATGTACCTTCTCACCTACATTTCAAGGGACTTCAAGTATTTTCCCAGTAGTTTAGATACTCGAGTGAGTGTAACCGAGCAGTGAAAGTTCTCTGTACGTTTTCCAGCTCAGCAGTCTGGCCAGCCTTGAAGGTGGTGGCCAGTCTGGCCAGCCTTGAAGGTGGTGGCCAGTCTGGCCAGCCTTGAAGGTGGTGGCCAGTATACAACAATATTCCAGCCTGAAGACAACAACTGACTTTGAGTATCATTACTGGCTCAGCATCTCTTGTCTTGAAAGCTGTACTTATCCTGCCTATCATTATCCTTACAGTATCAATAACAACATTATTGTGATCCTTGAATGTGAGATCTTCCGATGTTATTACTCCTAAGTTTCGCACATGTAACTTTCGCTCTTTTGTACTCTGTTACAGTCTTTATTTCCTCCATTCTTCCATAGCTGAGTAACAGAAACTTGTCCTTGTTAAACATCATATTGTTGTCTGAGGTCCTGTGGAAGACTTGACTTATATTCGCCTGAAGATTCACTGTGTCTACGATGGACGACACACTGACGGAGTTTCTGGTGTCATCGGCAAAGAATATTACGGTTCTGTAATTCATGTCCTTGTCAGGTTCAGATATAAGAATGAGAAATAGAAGTGGGGTGAGTACTGTGCCTTGAAGAACAGAGCTTTTCACTGTGTCAGCCTCTGACTTCACTCTGTTTACTACTACTCTCTGGCTTCTATTCGTTAAAGAGTCACATATCCACTGCCCACTTTTCGAATTATTAGCTTTTGACGCATTTTGTGAGCTATCACACTATGGTTAGTAGAAATGTATTTTAATCCATCCACTGTATTATTATTAGTTATATGTAAATACGTACTCTTATATAAAGAACCATAGTAAGGCATCAATACTCTGAGAAGAAATGCCTGGAAGTTAAGGGCAAACGCTGATTTTTTTTTTCTAAGGGAGTAGTGAAACGTGTTGTGAAAGGGTGAGAGGGTCGTACGAGAGGGTCGTACGAGGGGATCGTTTAAGAGGGTCGTACGAGAGGGTAGTAAATATATCTGGAAAGGTGACAGCTAACTTACCAGCGAATATGTCTGTGTCTACATTAATAGACTGTGGTCCTGTTTGTCTAATGGTGACAACAGTGGTGGTGATAGCGGCAGTGGCATGTGTGGATATACCCGCAGTGAAGCGGTGATAATGTGGGATACCCCGGCAGTGCAACACTCCAGGTAAAGCAGTGTTGTAGTGGAGAATAATTAAACTCAGTAACTGGAAGATTCACGTGTGGTTCCATAATGATCCATGGCTACGAGGCCGGACAGCCTGTCATGCATCCTCTAGCGGACGTGTCAGCGCGATAACATATGGCACTGTTATCACTGTCGTGGCACCAGTGCCACAACTACTCCCACACGCTTGTTATTACTCATATCTGAATGGACTGAAATACTTAGCTACTTATAGGCGACATTTTTGTACACCTTTTGAGTGCTGCCATCTATCCTACATGGCTCATACTGTTTACTACTTATTTTTAAATAATAATAATAATAATAATAATAATAATAATTATTATTATTAATATTATTATTATTATTATTATTATTATTATTATTATTATTATTATTATTATACACAAATAACCCATACATAGGAGAAAGAAACTTGTGACGACGTTTCGGTCCGACTTGTACCATTAACTAGCCACAAAGGAGCGCGAAGGGAAGGAGACTGTATATATATACGAGAGGAAAGCTGGTCGGAAGAACGATAAGAGGTAGTAGTATAATGGCAGAAGTAGTGGCAGAGGTAGTAGTGGTGGAAGTAGTAGAAGTGTTAGTATTAATTGTAGTAGTAGTAATAGTAGTGGTATTGGTAGCAGCAGCAGCAGTAGTAGTAGTAGTAGAGATAGTCGAAGAACAAGGAGGAAAACTAAGAAAAAGAAGCATGCAGGAGGCTGGGGAAGGGAACACAAGACAGAGTAAACCTGGGCGGAAGAAAGGAAAGGAAAAGAAAATATAGGAAAGGAGAAGAGGTAAGGAGAGAAGGACGAGACGAAGATCAGGTCGAGAGTAGATACTCTCGAAACTCTTCAAAGGTATATCAAAGGTACATGTAACAGTAATGTAATGAGTAAGGAAGTCATCTACGGTGACAAAACCACGACTAAGTTAGGTAAGGATCGTCAGGAAACAAGACAAGTGTTTCCTGACGCGGGTCTTAGTCGGTTGAGGATCCGTCGTTGGAGCCTTTGGTCATCTGACCGAGGCCTTCCGCTGGCTTACCCCTTCACCCCTTTAAAAGTTATGGTCAAAGCCACGACTAATATTTATATTAGGAAAGTTGTGTATGAGTGATGCTTCAAGACGACTGTGACTGAAGACTATAAGTAGGATAGTTTTAGCAGAGGACCAGTTAATAGGATGACTGACCTCATGTTAAAGATCACAGTCATCCTATCAGGCCCATCCTGTCTCTCCTCAGACCCGTCCTGTCTCTCCTCAGACCCGTCCTGCCTCTCCTCAGACCCGTCCTGCCTCCCCTCAGACCCGTCCTGCCTCCCCTCAGACCCGTCCTGCCTCTCCTCAGACCCGTCCTGCCTCTCCTCAGACCCGTCCTGTCTCTCCTCAGACCCGTCCTGCCTCTCTTCAGACCCGTCCTGCCTCCCCTCAGACCCGTCCTGCCTCTCCTCAGACCCGTCCTGCCTCTTCTCAGACCCGTCCTGCCTCTCCTCAGACCCGTCCTGCCTCTCCTCAGACCCGTCCTGTCTCTCCTCAGACCCGTCCTGCCTCTCCTCAGACCCGTCCTGCCTCCCCTCAGACCCGTCCTGCCTCTCCTCAGACCCGTCCTGCCTCTCCTCAGACCCGTCCTGTCTCTCCTCAGACCCGTCCTGCCTCTCCTCAGACCCGTCCTGCCTCCCCTCAGACCCGTCCTGCCTCTCCTCAGACCCGTCCTGTCTCTCCTCAGACCCGTCCTGCCTCTCCTCAGACCCGTCCTGCCTCCCCTCAGACCCGTCCTGCCTCTCCTCAGACCCGTCCTGCCTCTCCTCAGACCCGTCCTGCCTTTCCTCAGACAAGGCCAGCCTTTCCTCAGACCCGTCCTGTCTCTCCTTAGACCCGTCCTGTCTCTCCTCAGACCCGTCCTGTCTCTCCTCAGACCCGTCCTGTCTCTTCTCAGACCCGTCCTGTCTCTCCTCAGACCCGTCCTGCCTCTCCTCAGACCCGTCCTGCCTCTCCTCAGACCCGTCCTGCCTCTCCTCAGACCCGTCCTGCCTCTCCTCAGACCCAGTCTTTTCTCCTCTGAGCCCAGCCTTATAAGACTGAATAATCTGTAAGATCATCCTGTAAGACTGAATCGTCTGTAAGATCACCCTGAAAGACTGAATACTCTGTAAGATCACCCTGTAAGACTTAATCGTCTGTAAGATCACCCTGTAAAACTTAATCGTCTGTAAGATCACACTGTAAGACTTAATCGTCTGTAAGATCATCCTGTAAGACTTAATCGTCTGTAAGATCACCCTGAAAGACTGAATCCTCTGTAAGATCACCCTGTAAAACTTAATCGTCTGTAAGATCACACTGTAAGACTTAATCGTCTGTAAGATCATCCTGTAAGACTGAATCGTCTGTACGATCACCCTGAAAGACTGAATCCTCTGTAAGATCACCCTGTAAGACTGAATCGTCTGTAAGATCACCCTGTAAGACTGAATCCTCTGTAAGATCACCCTGTAAGACTGAATCGTCTGTAAGATCATCCTGTAAGACTGAATCGTCTGTAAGATCATCCTGTAAGACTGAATCGTCTCTAAGATCACCCTGTAAGGCTGAGTCTCCTGTAAGATTACCCTGTGAGACTGAGTCTCTTGTAAGATCACCCTGTAAGACTGAATCTTCTGTAAGATCGCCCTGTAAGTGAATCTTCTGTAAGATCACCATGTATCTGAAACCTGTAAGATCATTCTATAAGACAGTCTTACAGGATGATCTTACAGGGGGTAAACCCGTAGCTGATCCATCTGTTAGGATGCAGTGTAATTTCACTAATAGCCCTGTTAATTGAGTTGTTAATCACCCATCACTTTCACTCAGCATGGGTTAGACCTGCAGGTAATTACCTGGCAGGCAAGAACTCCACTCTCCAGCCACAGCATCAAGACTGTTGACAGGTGACACACTACTAGCATCAGTACTACAAGACTGTTGACAGGTAACACACTACTAGCATCAGTACTACAAGACTGTTGACAGGAAACACACTACTAGCATCAGTACTACAAGACTGTTGACAGGTAACACACTACTAGCATCAGTACTACAAGACTTTTGACAGGTGACACACTACTAGCATCAGTACTACAAGACTGTTGACAGGTAACACACTACTAGCATCAGTACTACAAGACTGTTGACAGGAAACACACTACTAGCATCAGTACTACAAGACTGTTGACAGGTAACACACTACTAGCATCAGTACTACAAGACTGTTGACAGGTGACACACTACTAGCATCAGTACTACAAGACTGTTGACAGGTAACACACTACTAGCATCAGTACTACAAGACTGTTGACAGGTGACACACTACTAGCATCAGTACTACAAGACTGTTGACAGGTAACACACTACTAGCATCAGTACTACAAGACTGTTGACAGGTAACACACTACTAGCATCAGTACTACAAGACTGTTGACAGGTGACACACTACTAGCATCAGTTCTACAAGACTGTTGACAGGTAACACACTACTAGCATCAGTACTACAAGACTGTTGACAGGTAACACACTACTAGCATCAGTACTACAAGAGTGTTGACAGGTGACACACTACTAGCATCAGTACTACAAGACTGTTGACAGGTAACACACTACTAGCATCAGTACAAAACTGTTGACAGGTAACACACTACTAGCATCAGTACTACAAGACTGTTGACAGGTAACACACTACTAGCATCAGTACAAAACTGTTGACAGGTAACACACTACTAGCACCAGTACTACAAGACTGTTGACAGGTGACACACTACTAGCATCAGTACTACAAGACTGTTGACAGGTAACACACTACTAGCATCAATACTACAAGACTGTTGACAGGTAACACACTACTAGCATCAGTACTACAAGACTGTTGACAGGTAACACACTACTAGCATCAGTACAAAACTGTTGACAGGTGACACACTACTAGCATCAGTACTACAAGACTGTTGACAGGTAACACACTACTAGCATCAGTACTACAAGACTGTTGACAGGTAACACACTACTAGCATCAGTACTACAAGACTGTTGACAGGTAACACACTACTAGCATCAGTACTACAAGACTGTTGGCAAGTAACACACTACTAGCATCAGTACTACAAGACTGTTGGCAAGTAACACACTACTAGCATCAGTACTACAAGACTGTTGACAGGTAACACACTACTAGCATCAGTACTACAAGACTGTTGACAGGTAACACACTACTAGCATCAGTACTACAAGACTGTTGACAGGTAACACACTACTAGCATCAGTACTACAAGACTGTTGACAGGTAACACACTACTAGCATCAGTACTACAAGACTGTTGGCAAGTAACACACTACTAGCATCAGTACTACAAGACTGTTGGCAAGTAACACACTACTAGCATCAGTACTACAAGACTGTTGACAGGTAACACACTACTAGCATCAGTACTACAAGACTGTTGGCAGGTAACACACTACTAGCATCAGTACTACAAGACTGTTGACAGGTAACACACTACTAGCATCAGTACTACAAGACTGTTGACAGGTAACACACTACTAGCATCAGTACTACAAGACTGTTGACAGGTAACACACTACTAGCATCAGTACTACAAGACTGTTGACAGGTAACACACTACTAGCATCAGTACTACAAGACTGTTGACAGGTAACACACTACTAGCATCAGTACTACAAGACTGTTGGCAGGTAACACACTACTAGCATCAGTACTACAAGACTGTTGGCAGGTAACACACTACTAGCATCAGTACTACAAGACTGTTGACAGGTAACACACAACTAGCATCAGTACTACAAGACTGTTGGCAGGTAACACACTACTAGCATCAGTACTACAAGACTGTTGACAGGTAACACACTACTAGCATCAGTACTACAAGACTGTTGACAGGAGACACACTACTAGCATCAGTACTACAAGACTGTTGACAGGTGAACACACTACTAGCATCAGTACTACAAGACTGTTGACAGGTAACACACTACTAGCATCAGTACTACAAGACTGTTGCAGGTAACACACTACTAGCATCAGTACTACAAGACTGTTGACAGGTAACACACTACTAGCATCAGTACTACAAGACTGTTGACAGGTAAACACACTACTAGCATCAGTACTACAAGACTGTTGACAGGTAACACACTACTAGCATCAGTACTACAAGACTGTTGACAGGTAACACACTACTAGCATCAGTACTACAAGACTGTTGACAGGTAACACACTACTAGCATCAGTACTACAAGACTGTTGACAGGTAACACACTACTAGCATCAGTACTACAAGACTGTTGACAGGTAACACACTACTAGCATCAGTACTACAAGACTGTTGACAGGTAACACACTACTAGCATCAGTACTACAAGACTGTTGACAGGTAACACACTACTAGCATCAGTACTAGTAGACTGTTGACAGGTAACACACTACTAGCATCAGTACTACAAGACTGTTGACAGGTAACACACTACTAGCATCAGTACTAGTAGACTGTTGACAGGTAACACACTACTAGCATCAGTACTACAAGACTGTTGACTAGTGATCGTATACTATATCGTAACCTACATGTATCTTCTGTCAGAGAGGTTGCCCTCTCTGCCAGCTCAGGTGGAAGAGTACCTGAGGTTCGTTTATGTAAGCAGTGGATGGAAACCTTCAAGTACGAGTCCTGGTGATGATCTTGCCCAATTTCTTGGAGCATAATTTTATTTATGCTTGAAGAGTATGTTGTTCACTGACGGGTCAAAGAGCGAGAGTTGTGTTGGCTTTGTGATCACCAATAAAGACTCTTATTGTGTACAGCTGCCAAGAGAGTCCTATCCTCGCTCTTTACTCAGATTCCCGTTGTGTTCTGCCCTGGACCACTTTGCTCCTGTCCATCCTATGGTCCAGATCCAGGACTGGTTGGTGTTATATCCATGTGTGCCACAAGGATGTATGTTGGTGGTTTAGCTGTTTTGATGCCCCGGGAAGTTGCCGAGGCACGGGTTGTTATGACGAGCTTTGTAACAGACTGCTGACTTGAGCCTGGTGGTCTCTACAGACGAGAAGCTAATTATATGGGGTACAGTAGGACTTAGTCATTTAGCTCTCCTCCTTCAAAAGAATTCATCACTTTCAGACGCATTTGTGTCGACTGAGGATCGAGCACACACATCACACCCGTAACCACCTGCAAACAGCTGGTTATAGGTGCTCCCGTTTTTCTCCCCTTCTCTCTGTAGTTTGTGACAGGCATCTAACACTATAGTATATTTTTATAATTACCGAGGTGCCTGTAGGGACCTCTGAGAACTTGTAGGAGTCTTATAACATTAATAATTTGTTGGTATTTTTAAAATAGTATGATAGTATTTATTTGTTTTGTGACTTTTATTATGTGTTAATTTTATTATTCTGTGTATTGTATATAACTATTTTGTTTATTGTCAAGAACAATGAATGATCGACACGATAAAAGCTCTCTTCAAACTTAAAAAGAACCCACACTCCTTCCCTCCCTGACCCACACACACCACTGCTCATACACCCACACTCCTTCCCTCCCTGACCCACACACACCACTGCTGATACACCCACACTCCTTCCCTCCCTGATCCACACACACTACTGCTGATACACCCACACTCCTTCCCTCCCTGACCCACACACACCACTGCTGATACACCCACACTCCTTCCTCCCTGACCCACACACACACCACTGTTGATACACCCACACTCCTTCCTCCCTGACCCACACACACCACTGCTGATACACCCACATTCCTTCCTCCCTGATCCACACACACTACTGCTGATACACCCACACTCCTTACCTCCTGATCCACACACACACCACTGCTGATACACCCACACTCCTTCCCTCCCTGACCCATACACACCACTGCTGATACACCCACACTCCTTCTCTCCTGATCCACACACTACTGCTGATACACCCACACACCTTCCCTCCCTGACCACACACACACCACTGCTGATACATCCACACTCCATCCCTCCCTGACCCACACCCACTTCTGATACACCCACACTCCTTCCCTCCTGATCCACACACCTACTGCTGATACACCCACACTCCTTCCCTCCCTGACCCACACACACCACTGCTGATACACCCACATTCCTTCCTCCCTGATCACACACACTACTGCTGATACACCCACACTCCTTCCTCCCTGACCCACACACACCACTTCTGATACACCCACATTCCTTCCCTCCCTGATCCACACACACTACTGCTGATACACCCACACTCCTTCCTCCTGATCCACACACTACTGCTGATACACCCACACTCCTTCCCTCCCTGACCCATACACACCACTGCTGATACACCCACACTCCTTCCCTCCCTGACCCACACCCACTTCTGATACACCCACACTCCTTCCCTCCCTGACCCACACACACTTCTGATACACCCACATTCCTTCCTTCCCTGATCCACACACACTACTTCTGATACACCCACACTCCTTCCCTCCCTGACCTACACACACAACACTGCTGATACACCCACACTCCTTCCCTCCCTGACCCACACACACCACTGCTGATACACCCACACTCCTTCCCTCCCTGACCCACACACACACCACTGCTGATACACCCACACTCCATCCCTCCCTGACCCACACACACTTCTGATACACCCACACTCCTTCCCTCCTGACCCACACACACCACTTCTGATACACCCACACTTTTTCCCTCTCTGACCCACACACACACCACTGCTGATACACCCACACTCCTTCCCTCCCTGATCCACACACACACCACTGCTGATACACCCACACTCCTTCCCTCCCTGACCCACACACACACCACTGCTGATACACCCACACTCCTTCCCTCCTTGACCCACACACCTACTGCTGATACACCCACACTCCTTCCCTCCCTGACCACACACACACCACTGCTGATACACCCACACTCCTTCCCTCCCTGACCCACACACACACCACTGCTGATACACCCACACACCTTCCCTCCCTGACCCACACACACACCACTTCTGATACACCCACACTCCTTCCCTCCCTGACCCACACACACACCACTGCTGATACACCCACACTCCTTCCCTCCTTGACCCACACACACTACTGCTGATACACCCACACTCCTTCCCTCCCTGACCCACACACACACCACTGCTGATACACCCACACTCCTTCCCTCCCTGACCCACACACACACCACTGCTGATACACCCACACACCTTCCCTCCCTGACCCACACACACACCTTCTGATACACCCACACTCCTTCCCTCCCTGATCCACACACACACCACTGCTGATACACCCACACTCCTTCCTCCCTGACCCACACACACACCACTGCTGATACACCCACACTCCTTCCCTCCCTGACCCACACACACACCACTGCTGATACACCCACACACCTTCCCTCCCTGACCCACACACACACCACTTCTGATACACCCACACTCCTTCCCTCCCTGATCCACACACACACCACTGCTGATACACCCACACTCCTTCCCTCCCTGACCCACACACACACCACTGCTGATACACCCACACTCCTTCCCTCCCTGACACATACACACACCACTGCTGATACACCCACACTCCTTCCCTCCCTGACCCACACACACACCACCTCTGATACACCCACACTCCTTCCCTCCCTGACACACACACACACCACTGCTGATACACCCACACTCCTTCCCTCCCTGACCCACACACACACCACTGCTGATACACCCACACTCCTTCCCTCCCTGACCCACACACACACCTCTGATAGTATATCCTGGCTCAAAGACTGTCGTGTCCACAGATGTCTCATACACGCCACTACGCCCCTTCATACACGCCACTACACCCCTTCATACACTCCACTACGCCCCTTCATACACGCCACTACGCCCCTTCATACACGCTACTACGCCCCTTCATACAAGAGCAACTAGTAATGCAACATTATATCCCCCTGATTCTTTGGTGTTTCAAAGACACCAGAGTCATAATTCAGTTCCACAAACTTCTGGACAGGTGTAGCTGCAGGCAAGCACCAGACGAGCCTGGCCCAAGGCCGGCCTCTGGGAGTAGAAAAACTCTAGGAACTCATGATAGGTATATCAAAGGATTGTCTCGAGCGTCCCTACAAGCTTTATCACTTGTATAAAGCACAGTGCTGATGTGCACTCTGTGGTGGAGCTGACTTGTGTGTTGTATAGAGCTGTGAATATAATCGTGGGTTTTGTATAGAGCTGTGAATATAATCGTGGGTTTTGTATAGAGCTGTGAATATTATCGTGGGTTTTGTATAGAGCTGTGAATATAATCGTGGGTTTTGTATAGAGCTGTGAATATAATCGTGGGTTTTGTATAGAGCTGTGAATATAATCGTGGGGTTTGTATAGAGCTGTGAATATAATCGTGGGTTTTGTATAGAACTGTGAATATAATCGTGGGTTTTGTATAGAGCTGTGAATATAATCGTGGGGTTTGTATAGAGCTGTCAATATAATCGTGGGTTTTGTATAGAGCTGTGAATATAATCGTGGGTTTTGTATAGAGCTGTGAATATAATCGTGGGTTTTGTATAGAGCTGTGAATATAATCGTGGGGTTTGTATAGAGCTGTGAATATAATCGTGGGTTTTGTATAGAACTGTGAATATAATCGTGGGTTTTGTATAGAGCTGTGAATATAATCGTGGGGTTTGTATAGAACTGTGAATATAATCGTGTGTTTTGTATAGAGCTGTGAATATAATCGTGGGTTTTGTATAGAGCTGTGAATATAATCGTGGGTTTTGTATAGAGCTGTGAATATAATCGTGGGTTTTGTATAGAGCTGTGAATATAATCGTGGGGTTTGTATAGAGCTGTGAATATAATCGTGGGTTTTGTATAGAACTGTGAATATAATCGTGGGTTTTGTATAGAGCTGTGAATATAATCGTGGGTTTTGTATAGAGCTGTCAATATAATCGTGGGTTTTGTATAGAGCTGTGAATATAATCGTGGGTTTTGTATAGAGCTGTGAATATAATCGTGGGTTTTGTATAGAGCTGTGAATATAATCGTGGGGTTTGTATAGAGCTGTGAATATAATCGTGGGTTTTGTATAGAACTGTGAATATAATCGTGGGTTTTGTATAGAACTGTGAATATAATCGTGGGGTTTGTATAGAACTGTGAATATAATCGTGGGTTTTGTATAGAGCTGTGAATATAATCGTGGGTTTTGTATAGAGCTGTGAATATAATCGTGGGTTTTGTATAGAGCTGTGAATATAATCGTGGGTTTTGTATAGAGCTGTGAATATAATCGTGGGTTTTGCGTGCTTTGTCCGTGCAGTGTTAGTGATAAGTTATAAATTAGACACATATGCAACACTTGGGTATCTTTATTGAGGAAACGTTTCGCCACACAGTGGCTTCATCAGTCCAATACAAAGTAGAAAGGTGTAAGTAGAGGAGGAGTTTGAGGTAATCTGTCCCTCGGCCTGGAGTCGATGTGTTCAGTCCATCAATCTTGTAGGAATACAGCACAGGGCCGTAGAGGTGGCTTATATACTGTAATCAGGTGAGGCGAAGCAGGAGGAGGCGGGGTATTGGACTGATGAAGTCACTGTGGGGCGAAAAGTTTCCTCAATAAAGATACCCAAGTGTTGCATATGTGTCTAATTTATAACTTGTCGGTTCTCTGAACCATTCATCTACGTTAGTGATAAGGCTTCGGAGGCTCCTTACTTTATTTGGGTTCTTGGTACACAGGCAGTGAAGTGCCTGTGCCGTGAGGGGTATGGCCCTCAGTGCCCCAGCCTCACCACAAGAGGAAGATGGAAGGATGTTTTAAACAAATTTTAGTGAAGCCGAGGATGCTGACGGGTGTTTATAATTCCTCAGTTCACAATTCCTGCTGTCAAGGACGTAAGATGTTATTGTTAAATACGTCGTGATTGAACAAAAAACATAAATGGTAAAATTAACACTGTGGAAATACTTTTGCAATAACCCAACTTTGTAAACATTTTGTGGAATAAACAGGAATGTATAGGAAATTAAATTGTAAGTTTACTGTTATATTCTTAAAAATTGTTTTCTTAAAAATTCTTTTAACATGCATATTAAGAAATAAAGAAACTACAATCATCAAATACACATCAAAAAAGTTTTTTTTCTAGTCTTCCTCATAACAAAATCATCTAAAAGCTCATCAAAATTTGTTTATCTAAGTGTGTAACTTTCAATACACAGAATGGTCAGTGCGGACAACCTCTCTGGAGACATTGTGGCCCTTAATTGATGTTTAATTCTTTTAAGTCTTGAAAAAAGACCTCTCTGGCGGGCAGTGACAATTAATCTAAGAAATAGCTGCAACATTGCTTCCACATTAGGGAAAGCCATCTGAATTTTTTCTTGTATATAATTTGATAAAGGTCTGTATGAGACAGTGACTGCTCTTCTGTAGGCCTATGGCTTTATGGCTTTGTCTCACGTACAAGTGAAAGTGCGAAAGTTTATCAGTAAGTTTCAGTTCAACATCTTCTGGGTTATGCTGCCAACAACAGTTTCAGTTCAACATCTTCTGTGTTATGCTGCCAACAACAGTTTCAGTTCAACATCTTCTGGGTTATGCTGCCAACAACAGTTTCAGTTCAACATCTTCTGGGTTATGCTGCCAACAACAGTTTCAGTTCAACATCTTCTGGGTTATGCTGCCAACAACACTTCAACATCTTGCTGCATTTCTTGCTTAGATGTTGTCAGATCAGCAAGAAAGGAAAACAGTTGTGCAACATCACCGTACACAGTAGATCTTAAATTGGCTTCAAGTTCATATAGTATAGACATTAAGGATTTTATCCTCAAGTTACGTCTTGAAGTGAGTTTATCTCAGGCATCGAACCCAGGTGCTCTTCCGTCATTTCCTCGCCGTTTCCTTACTCATTGTCTCCTTGTGACAGTTCTGTAGTTAACATTTGTCAAGGTGGCTGCTTCTTCTTGCTCAGGCTCATCAAAATCTTCTCTAATTTTACTTAAAATATCCTAAAGAAAACTGTACAAACATGCACAAGTACTCAATAACAGTTCTGATTTCTGAATGGCTTTGCTGACCATGTGAAAATAACCTAGCACACGGGTCCACAAAATGCAGCATAAACACAAATTACAGTTCCATTTTGTGCAAAAGATTGTTAGCTTGAAGCCTGGTATCAGCCGCCTCATTAACACCAGAGTACAAACGACTGAGAACCTCACTCAACTTATCTATCTCACTGCTTTCCTGGAGGACAAAATCAATACAGAAATCAATGCTAGCGTCAAGTTACTGGGTTAAGTTATTGGCTGAAATAGAGTGCAAGGAACATAACTGAAGGCTTGAGAGACTGCAGTGCGTTATGACAGCATGTGTAAGAAAGGCCTATGACAGTGTCAAAAATACTGTATACTGTACCTTGGCCGGAGGCCTCCTGGATTTGAGGCTTCAGCCTGCCAAGGCTATAGGTAAATCCGGCAATGTATATACTCTTCATTTTAATTCTTGGGATGTACTTCGTAACGAAGTGGTGGCACCTTGTATCTCATCTCTTGCGCTCCTCCCATCTGACTTTCTCTCTCTCCCTCTCTCTCTCTCTCTCTTTCTCTCTCTCTCTCTCTCTCTCTCTCTCTCTCTCTCTCTCTCTCTCTCTCTCTCTCTCTCTCTCTCTCTCTCTCTCTCTGTCTCGTATGTTATTCATTCCCAGATTCTTGTTGCCTGTCGTTACCATCCTCTCAGTTTGTACTCTCTCTGTTCTTGTGTTCATCTTCAGTAGCCTCCTAACTGAAGAAACATTAGTAGTATTACTGGCAGATGATCATAAATGCTCTTTGTCAAACTCTTCACAGTGACACAAAAGTCGTCCGCACTTGATACGTGCTTTACTTACCTCAGAAATAAAATGGGTCATTATACTAATCCTTGAGGGACGCCGCTAGTTTAACCAAGGCTGGTGTAGATAAATGGTTCAGAGAACCGACAAGTTGATAAATTAGACACGTGCAACACTTCCATAATAAAGATACCCAAGAGTGTTTTTTTTACACGGTGTTTTACAAGATTAGGTTAAGGTTCCTAACTTTATTTACAAGTTAATAGGTGTTACATACATCCTCTCATTTGAAAGCCTTTTTTGTTATGAGACATACACATGAAACAGGATGAAGTTGGAGCCATCTGTGGGCCAGCAATTTCATTTGATCAACTAACTTTATTTCGTTGATATCGTGTTGCCATGTCTCTAATTTATCACCAAGGACGATAATTTCTCAGTCGCCATTACTGTTTTTATTATCATTCTTATACTCCTTGAGCAACTACGGCACTTCCCGTTATCCCTGTCTTCTCGTTGAGCTTATGTCTAAGTCTCTGCTTCAAACCAGTGTTATAGTCTATAAAATATGGTACAAAAGATATAAGAGATACATTGTTGATATAAAGATGGCATATACTGTACATGAGGTGTACATGAGATACATTCTAGTACATAAATGTCTATAAACATGTAGCCCGCCCACCTTTGCCCTATTTGATCTCCCTGAGGCTCTCATAAATCTCCAGGCGAGGCAAATTTTGGCATGGTGAATCCATCCTGATTCTGCGTAACCAACCTGTCACTCCAGGTGATCAAGCAGTCTGTTTCTGATTATGTTGCCTTTCATTTGAAACAAGCAAGGTATGCGTGTGTGTGTGTGTGTGTGTGTGTGTGTGTGTGTGTGTGTGTGTGTGTGCTGGGAGAGTGAAGTCAACAGTAGTGTGGAGTGCTGGGAGAGTGAATTCAAGTGGTGTGGAGTGCTGGGAGAGTGAAGTCAACAGTGGTGCTGAGTGCTGGGAGAGTGAAGTTAACAGTGGTGTTGAGTGCTGGGAGAGTGAAGTTAACAGTGGTGCTGAGTGCTGGGAGAGTGAAGTTAACAGTGGTGTTGAGTGCTGGGAGAGTGAAGTTAACAGTGGTGTTGAGTGCTGGGAGAGTGAAGTCAACAGTGGTGTTGAGTGCTGGGAGAGTGAAGTCAACAGTGGTGCTGAGTGCTGGGAGAGTGAAGTTAACAGTGGTGTTGAGTGCTGGGAGAGTGAAGTTAACAGTGGTGCTGAGTGCTGGGAGAGTGAAGTTAACAGTGGTGGTGAGTGCTGGGAGAGTGAAGTCAACAGTGGTGCTGAGTGCTGGGAGAGTGAAGTCAACAGTGGTGCTGAGTGCTGGGAGAGTGAAGTCAACAGTGGTGCTGAGTGCTGGGAGAGTGAAGTTAACAGTGGTGCTGAGTGCTGGGAGAGTGAAGTCAACAGTGGTGTGGAGTGCAGGGAGAGTGAAGTTAACAGTGGTGCTGAGTGCTGGGAGAGTGAAGTCAACAGTGGTGCTGAGTGCTGGGAGAGTGCAGTCAACAGTGGTGTAGCGCGGGTATCTCTACTGGTCAAGGACTCTTGATACAAGACACTGGAGCTAACCCATGCTTTCCTCGGGTCAGACGTATAACCCCTACAGGTTTAGCAGTTTTCCGTCACTATCATCATAATGATAAGAAGCAACGCAGGTCAGCATATATTAGCGTGCTAATCAATTTGTTTTTAGATGTAATTGAGTTACACGTGTGTCTGTTACGCAGGATAATCCCCAGGAAATTATTTCTTACCTTTGGGGTGACTGTATTCTTACTGAGATGTGATAAATTCTTCGTTGGTAGCAAGCAGAAAGGGATTAATGTACTGCGGTACCCATTAACACTTGATGTGCGTAGTTGCGTAAGTAACTATGTGATAAAGTCACCTACGCCAGTGATAGTGAGTTTGCTTAGGTACACATATGTACAATTATCATAATACCTGGTAACATATGCATTGAGATCACAGTAAATACGTGGCATCACAATATGCAAAATAACCACTGTGAAAAAAAATATAGTGAATTTCCAAGAGTTTTCGTGTGAGAAATCACGAAAGTGCTTGGAAATTCACTATTATTTTTAGTGGTTATTTTGCATCTAGTAACGTGTGTGTGAATTATCCAGGATAACCCCCCAAAAAGTCGGTCAAAGTGACTTATTTTGGAAGTGTTCGTCCCCAGTGGAAATAAGTTAGAATAATAATATAATAATATCTTTATTTGCTACAAGTACATGTACAAGGTATACAGGCCATAGCTGACATCAGACATACTACTACATAGAAAGTCCCATTTTGGGCAAATTAGGTCAATTTTGTCCCAAGTTACTAATCTTTCTGGGTTATCATCGGTAATTTACACAGTAATAATGTTGGTAGAATTACCCACAATATGTTAGGTAAAAGAACACATGTACAACTAATTTGACATTTTATTGTGGCAACGTTTCGCTCTCCAGGAGCTTTATCAAGCTCCTGGTGGCCTTGTTTTCCTTAACAATTTACACATATATTACTAGGTATAAAAATACCATATTGAAAAATAGGAAAAACACCTGAGCGCATTCATGTGCGTACACATCCCCTGGAGATGTGTGTGTAACCACATGAATGCGCTCAGGTGTTAGTACGTTTATTTAGGCACAAGTACACATAGGTACAATTTTTGGGGGGATAACCCCCCAAAAAAGGTCAGAACGACTTACTGGGGTCCTATTTTCGCCGTGTTTTTTTTTTTTTTTGTATGTCTGCATTCACTCCTTTTTATTATAATCATGGGGAGCGCTAAACCCATAGGATTATACAGCGCATGTGTGGGGGGGGGGATGGAAGGTATTCAAGCGTCAATTCAGGAAACTGGAGCACAGATCCAATTCCCTAGATCAAGAGCCCCTCACCAGCGTCAAGGAACCTCCCTTAAGGGGCATTTACGCCTTTATTGTGATTTCTTCCACGTAACTAGGTATGATAGTTGTACTTATATGTACCTGAATAAGAGGGGTGTAGGTGTTGCTGGGGATGGGGGTGTAGGTATTGCTGGGGATGGGGGTGTAGGTGTTGCTGGGGATGTGGGTGTAGGTATTGTGGGGATGGGGGTGTAGATGTTGCTGGGGATGGGGTGTAGGTATTGCTGGGGATGGGGTGTAGGTGTTGCTGGGGATGGGGTGTAGGTGTTGCTGGGGATGGGGTGTAGGTATTGCTGGGGATGGGGTGTAAGTGTTGCTGGGGATGGGGTGTAGGTGTTGCTGGGGATGGGGTGTAGATGTTGCTGGGGATGGGGTGTAGGTGTTGCTGGGGATGGGGGTGTAGGTGTTGCTGGGGATGGGGGTATAGGTGTTGCTGGGGATGGGGTGTAGGTGTTGCTGGGGATGGGGTGTAGTGTTGTGGGGATGGGGTGTAGGTGTTGCTGGGGATGGGGGTGTAGGTATTGCTGGGGATGGGGTGTAGGTGTTGCTGGGGATGGGGTGTAGGTGTTGCTGGGGATAGGGGTGTAGGTGTTGCTGGGGATGGGGTGTAAGTGTTGCTGGGGATGGGGTGTAGGTGTTGCTGGGAATGGGGTGTAGGTGTTGCTGGGGATGGGGGTGTAGGTGTTGCTGGGGATGGGGTGTACGTGTTGCTGGGGATGGGGGTGTAAGTGTTGCTGGGGATGGGGGTGTAGGTGTTGCTGGGAATGGGGGTATAGGTGTTGCTGGGGATGGGGGTGTAGGTGTTGCTGGGGATGGGGTGTAGATGTTGCTGGGGATGGGGTGTAAGTGTTGCTGGGGATGGGGTGTAGGTGTTGCTGGGAATGGGGGTGTAGGTGTTGCTGGGAATGGGGTGTAGGTGTTGCTGGGGATGGGGGTGTAGGTGTTGCTGGGGATGGGGATGTAGGTGTTGCTGAGGATGGGGTGTAAGTGTTGCTGGGGATGGGGTGTAGGTGTTGCTGGGAATGGGGTGTACGTGTTGCTGGGGATGGGGGTGTAGGTGTTGCTGGGGATGGGGTGTACGTGTTGCTGGGGATGGGGTGTAAGTGTTGCTGGGGATGGGGGTGTAGGTGTTGCTGGGAATGGGGGTATAGGTGTTGCTGGGGATGGGGTGTAGGTGTTGCTGGGGATGGGGGTGTAGGTGTTGCTGGGGATGGGGTGTAGGTGTTGCTGGGGATAGGGTGTAGGTGTCGCTGGGGATGGGGATGTAGGTGTTGCTGGGAATGGGGATGTACGTGTTGCTGGGGATGGGGGGTGTAGGTGTTGCTGGGAATGGGGGTGTAGGTGTTGCTGGGGATGGGGGTGTAGGTGTTGCTGGGAATGGGGTGTAGGTGTCGCTGGGGATGGGGATGTAGGTGTCGTTGGGGATGGGGATGTAGGTGTTGCTGGGGATGTGGGTGTAGGTGTTGCTGGGGATGGGGGTGTAGGTGTTGCTGGGGATGTGGGTGTAGGTGTTGCTGGGGATGTGGGTGTTTGGGGAAGTGAAAGACCAATAAGTCAGGTTTAACACAGAATTTGTGAGATCTTCAGACCATTTACTGGTCTTCTGTTTGGGAAGCTGTAAACACACTGGATGTTTGTGTTTGTAAACAAATTGAGTGTAATAAGGAATGCAGGTTTATCATAGAAAATGGTAGACTAGAGATGGTAGTAGCAGGGAACCCCAGCGCTGGTGCAGCACTGCCAGACCTCGTCATCATCACCTGCCTGACGCACGAATAAAACCCTGAACTCCACTTAACGATGCTATGTATTTCCTCTTTCTCTCCACATTATTCAACAGGTTCTATAACTTATTGTTAATAGCACTGTCGCTACCTTTAAAAATGTACGTGTTTAATATATTAATGTTAGGAATGCGAGCGTACGAGCGCTTGCAAGGTACGTGGAACAGGTTTGGAGTTTCACGGACAAACTGGCTTTAGTTAGGAATTGACTGTTCCGGTGGATTCTATACGTCTTCTCCAGCGTTTTTGTGCTAAACTATTACTAGTTTTGTGATAACACAGATGTTTTAGCTTATGTTTGTGTAACTGTGGAGTGTTGCTTGACGGTGTGAGGCGCTTGTAGTCGCCTCAGTGGAAGTGTAGGTGAATTACCAGGATAAATATTTGGTGGGAGTTCAAATCACTTAAGTGTATAGTGTGTATCGGGGCGGCTTTGTTAAGTGCCCTTCCCTTGTGAGCGAGCGGTGGAGAG
>WNWK01000472.1:267500-287500 GCA_009830355.1 Cherax destructor
CCTCGTAATTAAGGCATTTCATAATGTTTTACGGACGTTGCTGATATCCTGGTTACAATTTTTTTGTCAGAATGTTTTAAGGACATTGTTGATATCCTCGTTATTAAACCTTTTCATAATGTTTTTATGACGTTGATATCCTCGTTATTATTTTTTTTCATAATGTTTAAAGAACGTTGTTGATATCCTCGTTATTAATTTTTCATAATGTTTTAAGGACGTTGTTGATATCGTTATTAACTTTTCATAATGTTTTAAGGACGTTGATATCCTCGTTATTTTTTTTCCACCAGTTTGTACACTACCCTTGCAGACCCTCACTTTAATGTCTTTCAAAAATAATGTAAATTCAACTATTTTTTTTTTTTACTCCGGTGAATTTTACAAGCTGAGAGCCGTTTATCCCACCTCAGCTTATTTCAAGCTCTCACGTTGTTCTCTGCAAATATATATGATATTGCTGTTCACTCCTATGTCCTGATTATTTATATGTTGACCAATAAAGGCTCCTGAGGCACTCCGCTTGCAACTACAGTATTGCCTTCCCGTATTACAATCTGTTTATGATTATCTTCTATCTTATAGTCATTTTTTAATACAGATTAATACATCTCTTTCAGTATCCCTTTCATTAATCTCTCGTTTTGAAACTGGACTGTAAAATGCAGCGCTGTATGACCCTAGTGGGTTTAGCGCTTATTTTTATAATAATAATAATAATAATAATAATAATAATAATAATGTACTGTAAAATGCCCTGCTAAACTACGGATGAATATCGTCCCACATTATTATTATTATTATTATTATTAGTAGTAGTAGTAGTAGTAGTATTGCAGTGTTGTATGACCCTTGTAGGTTTAGTGCTTAGTTGTGATTATTACTATTATTTACATCAAATATATTAAAAACTAGAATAAGTTCAGCATTTTTTTATGTAAAGCTATTCCGTGAATATTTAATTAGCAGGGGTTATTAATAAAAAAAATTGTGGGATTTTGTGTACCTGCAGTCTACTAGGTGCGAAATATGTCATAGTTTGGGTTAGTATTTATTAATTAGAGAAATATTGCAAAAAAATAAGATTTTTGCAGTAGGCTTCTGGTCTTCACCCCCCCCCTACCCTCCTACCTCGAGGATAGGTTATACCTTGACAGGAGTGATTTGTGCCTAGAAATAAGGACCTCATCTCTGGGAAGGGTGCCACTCATCCCACAGGAGCCACTCATCAGACAGGGTGCCATTCATCCCACAGGGTGCTTGCCTGACTGAGAACCCAACATATCTTTCGGCATAATTGGTGATGGTATTTCCGCATTCATCCAAGTTTGCTGACTCTCGACCGATGACTCGGAATGCACATTATGGATGTCCCAAACCTGCACACTGGCACTACCAAAACAGCGTACTGGAGTGAGATGTGACAGGAAATGTTAGACAGTGAATACTACCAGGGAACTATGAGCACACAATAACACTTTGAGCATCCATGGACCTCGATTATTCAAACTCCTGCTAACAGCTATCAGAAATACTGTCGGAACAAATGTGGAAGTATTTCAGAGACTGGATCTCTAGCTCTGAGATGTAGCAGGTCAACCAGGCTGTGATGAACATGGGGGCCTCCAGCAGCCACAGCTTGGTTGACCAAGCAGTCGGAAGAGAGACCTGGTGCCAGGCCGGTTTCATAGGTAAATATGTTGCGGAATGTGAAAATAGAATTTAAAATAGTTTTCCTCGCTCTTGGAGGATTTATACAATACCGCAAAATTAGTGAGCAAGATAATAATAGTGAAAATTTGATACGTATTCTTTGTTTATTCGCATTTTTCATTCCTAAACATCACTTATGTCACCTAGTATTCTACAGCTGACATTGAAAAGGTACTTTATACCGTCTCTGTGACTTAACTGCGCCTGTATAAACTTTTGAGGAGTTCCGAGAGTTTCTTCTACTCCCGGAGCCCAGCCATGGGCCAGGCTTGTCTGGTGCTTGCCTGGTCAACCAGGCTGTTGCTGCAGGTAGTTGATCTATACCCCTGGCTCCTCGTATCTTAAAACTTCTTTGATATTTGAAACTTGTATATATGTCCCTCTGTGCTTGTCCATGTGTAGGCTATTACCATATCTCCCCTCAAGTGTTTTGTTAGAGGCGAGGGGCTCTTGATCCAAGGAACTCGACTTGCCTTCCCTTCCTTGGATCGAGCCGGATTGCTTCCCATTCCCCACCATATCACCCCCTCACTCCTTAACTCTACACACGCCTTAACTCTACACACTCCTTAACTCCACACACTGCCTCACTCCACACACTCCCTCACTCCACACACTCCCTCACTCCACACTCCTTAACTCCACACACTCCCTAACTCCACTCTCTCCCTCTACACACTCCCTCACTACACACTCCCTCACTCTACACACTCCCTCACTCTACACACTCCCTCACTCTACACACTCCCTCACTCCACACTCTCCCTCACTTCACACACTCCCTCATTCCACACACTCCCTCACTCCCCTACACCCTCACTCCACACACTGCAGGGTACTGCACCTTTAATATTCTTGCTCTGTATTCATAGAAAGTGTTCATCCTTGTGTTTTAAAACTTGTTAATATGTGTGTGTTTATTTATTTATTTAATGCAATAAATGCATTTTGAAGTACTTATTCATATTAGGTCCTGACTTAGTCTTGGTCGAGACTCAGCTCCTGGCCCTCCTTCCTAGGCATCACTATTTCTAACCTCATGGGGCTCATATCTACTCTTGAAGCTGTGTATTGAGTTTACCTCCACCACTGCCTCATCATTCCAGTTTTCAACTCAAGAAATATTTCCTTACATTCTTCCTTGATTGTGGTTCTCTTAATTCATTGTTTCTGCCTTCCCTATACACCCGAGCTCTTATAAATAGATAAGTTTCTCATTAATGTTCCTTGTCATTGCCTAACTATTAAATCTAATCAGTGGAACTCCGGTATATAAGTAAGCATATTATTATTGTTTTTACCGTCACTTTGACTATTATCCGTTGTCATTATATCATGGAGGAGCTTCGTTGTACCTGGGAGGATAGAAGTTTTATTTTTCCTTCTGGCAGAGCTGATCTCCGCTAGGTGACCTCGAGAGCCTAGCCTGTATTGTGTGTCACTTATTGTATTATGTGAGTGAGGTCGAGGATCAAGGACTGGCATTTGCAGCTACCGGGCTAACATCCCCTCCCCCCATCCCCCCGATCACCAGTGCTAATTGTTAGTTTTGTATCTAATTTTTATGTTAATTACCAAAGTTTGCTAGTAACAATATCCTGAATTTTCTCGCAGCAGATAAGTCAGTTGTAGATGCTAGATGTATGTCTGTTAACCCTTTAGAGGCCTAGTTCCTAGCTTTTTTTTTTTTTATCCATGCTCTTGCACTACCATCCACAGGTTGGAAAAGGGTTCACAATATACTAGCCACTTATGCGGAAAAATCTAAATCATGTTAATTCCCATTACACACCGTATTGTGTATTTTTGGGGGACAAACTTTCCCAGACCTAGGTTGAAAAAGAATATTTCAGGATTGAGAACTGTTAAGAAACACGTAGGAAAGTGAAGGTGTGTGTGTATACTGAAAACAAGTAAAAGTTTGTAAGTTTCCTGTCATCTTGCGGGTTCATGAGACAAAGAAAAGATCAACTGTTCTGCCAGTCCAAAAAAAATGTAAATTGTAATAATTCTTTGGCTTGGTTTTCATCGTGTAACTAATATTTATTAACGTTTGCTTTTGAGATAGTTCTTGTGTCACTACCTGGGAGTGTGTTCCGCTCATTGCTCCATTCATCTACAACTCTCTTGCCAATCCAACACTTTCCTATATCCTTTCTAAATCGTAAATTTCTCAAACTTTAATCCATTGCTGCGAATCCTTTCTTGGTTAGATATTTTCAGCACTATATCACCTTTTTTTTATAAGTTTTCCATGTGTACACTTCAGTCATATCTAATTCTACGCCTTTTGAAAGAGCACAGGTTCAATGCCTTTCCCCTATTTTTCACAGGAAAGGTTTCATATATATATATATATATATATATATATATATATATATATATATATATATATATATATATATATATATATATATATATATATATCATCATCCTTCTGTATAGTATATTTTTCCAGCGTATTTATGTCCTTCACCAGACGAGCCAGGCTCAGAGAGTAAAGAAACTCTCGAAACTCTTCAAAGGTATATCAAAGATAAGGTCGTTTCTGTAATATTTAGACCAGAACTGAGTAGCATAATCCGAGTCAGGTCTAACCAAAGATAAAAAATTGAAGTTAACCTCATGACTTCCATTATTTCTGCTTCTTGATATGAAGCCAAGAATTCTATTAGCGTTTTGTCTTGGCTAACCAGACCTAGATTTTTTTTTCATTCACTTCGACTAAATTCTACATTGCTTAGCTTATAAGTGCTATAGTTATTTCCTTTTCCTAGGATTAAAACCTTACACTGGTCTGCATTGAACTGCATCTGCCACTTCTCCACCCACAACAGCAACCTAGCCAGGTCATCTTGAAGTCTAGTGTTCACATCAGAAATTATTTGGCCTGTTTTAGTGTCATCGGCAATCTTATATCACTATTTATTCCCTCATTAATGTCTATTATTATGACCCCTGTGCCACACCACTCGTGATAGGTCCCCATTAATGCAAACTCTCTCTTGCCTATTGGTCAACTATGCCTCGACCTAGGAGATAATTTCTCTTATTCCATGTCCCGCTCAGTCTTCTATGTGGAGTCCTCCCTGAAGTCCATATACCCAATATATATTGCTCTACTGCCATGAATACCTTAGCAAAATTATCAGTAAATTCGTAAGGCAAGAACGCCCATTTGTAAAGCCATGCTGAGATTCGTTGATCAAATTATATCTTTCAAGGTGGCTTCGAATTGCATCAGCAATTATTGATTCTATTAACTTTTCCACTGTTGAGATTAGACTGACTGGTCTATAATTTGAAACTAAGGACCTGTCTCCTGCTTTGTAAATGGGTATCACAATTACCATTTTCCACTTAACCGGTACAGTACCAGTCTGTAATGATCTGTTGAAGAGACTGGTTTGCTAATTTCTTCCTTACATGCCTTTAGAACCCCTGAAAACAGTTCATCAGGGCCCACTGACTTGTTTGACTTCAGTCTATCTAGTTGCTTGAGAACCTCACTAGTGACTTTGATATTGCATAATTTGTTTCGTCCTAATTTGTATAATTATTGATTTCTGGGATTTCATTTGCATTCTCATTGTCACTAAGAGTGAGCTGACCACATTCACCTGAAACTCTTAGGATTGGTCTTTGATTCACTGAACCTTAATTTCATATTTTTTTGGCTTTCCTAATTCCTTCATTTGCTTCTCTCTTAAATTGAATATATTGTTTAATGTGATCATCACCTCTTTCGATTTGTCATGTTTATCCATTTAGAGTCATTCATGTTTGATCTAAATTCTCTGTTTGATGAGTTTTTCTACACCTGGAGGCCAGCCCTGGCCAAGGCTTGTCTGGTGCTTACCTGGTCAACCAGGTTGTTGCTGCTGCTGGTGACCCACTAGCCCGCATATACATCACAGCCTGGTTGATCTGGCACTTGGTGGAGATGCTCATCCAGTTTCCTCTTGAAGACTTTTACATTTGTCTCAGCAGTGTTTCTGATATCTTCTGGTAAGATGTTAAATAGTCTGGGGCCACAGACGTTCCCATATTAAGCCCACTGCAGATTTTGGACCAGGCCCCCGAAATACTTTCCACACACACACATTATCATGTATCTCCGCCCCAGCGAGTACATATTTAGGACTTTGAGGTGTTCCCAGTAAAATGTCATATTGGCAACCATCACCACCTATCCTGTCACCCTCGTGATAATCCCTAGTCAGGTCACCCCAGTCTACACTTCTCAAGTAATCTCTTAGTCTCATACAATCTGCAGTGCAAAAATTGGGGACTTTGACTTTGTTATCGTTATTAAAATATATAATTCTATGAGATATTAAAACTAAGTGATTTGTGATCACTTTCTTCAGTCTTTTCATTAACCACAAGATTATCTATCAGAGTACTTGTTTGCCAGAACCTCAAGTTGGTTCTAACACAAACTGTTTAAAAAAAAAACAGTCCTGGACCACTTCAGGAAAGTTTCTAGACTCTGGACTGCCAATCAAATTACTCCAGTCACTTTGGTTAAAGATAAAATCACAAATTAAAACTAGATTCAAGTTTCTAAATAAGAACATAGCGAGGGTCCACTGTATATTATAAACAACAACGGGCCTAAGACTGATCCCTGTGGAACACCACTTGTTACAGCTCCCCACTCGGATTTAACCCCATTTATGCACACTCTCTGCTTCCTATTGGTGAGCCATGACTCGATCCATGACAACACTTTTCCCCCAATGCCATGAGCTGCCACTTTCTTTAAGTCTCTGGTGCGGTACTCTATCAAAAGCCTTACTAAAATCTAAATAAACAATATCGAATTCTTTATCATGATCAACAGCCTCAAAAGCTTTACTGAAGAAGGTTAATAAATTAGATAGGCAGGAACGGCCCCTCGTGAATCCATGCTGAGTATCATTAATCAAATTATGGTTATCTAGATGGCTTCTAATAATATCAGCTATAATTGACTAATAATTTGCCTACAATTGAGGTCAGGCTTATTGGGCGGTAATTTGATGGTAGTGACTTGTCCCTTGCTTTAAAAATAGGAATTACATTAGCCATCTTCCACACATCAGACACTACACCTGTTTGAAGAGATAAATTAAAAATGTTAGATATTGGTTCACAGAGTTCCATTTTGCATTCCTTAAGAACCCTTGCAAAAAGCTCATCAGGACCCGGCGATTTATTTTGTTTCAGTCAGTCTACTTGTTTCATAGCCATTTTACTTGTGACTGTGATATTACATAATTTATCTTCTTCAGGGATACTATAAAAATTAATTACTGGGATATTATTAGTGTCTCCCTGTGTGAAAACCGAGAGAAAATAATTATTAAAAATAGAGCACATATCATTCTCCTTGTCAGTAAGATGCCCAGAGTTATTTTTAAGGGGACCTATCTTATCCCTAACTTTTGTTCTATAAACCTGGAAAAAACTTTTTGGGTTAGTTTTTGAATCCCTAGCAACTTTAATTTCATAGTCCCGTTTGGCTTTTCTTATACCCTTTTTAATGTCCCTCTTAATGTCAGTATACTGATTTATAAGATGACCCTCACCTCTATTTATGCGCCTATAAATTCCTTTCTTCTGCCCTAAAAGATATTTGAGTCTATTATTCATCCATTTTGGGTCATTTTTACTTGATCTAATTTCATTATACGGGATAAATGTTCTTTGGGCAGCCTGTATAGTGTTAAGAAAGCTGTCATATTGATAGCTCTCTTCGTTACCCCAGTCCACAGTTGATAAGTGTTCTCTAAGCCCATTATAATCTGCTAAGCGAAAGTCTGGGACTGTTACTGAATTATCCCTACTATCATACATCCATTCAATGCTAAAGGTAATTGACTTGTGGTCGCTTGTGCGGAGTTCCTCTGTAATTTCTAAATTATTAACCGAAGTTTACCGGTGGTCACAATTAGCTTTCATCACCTTCGAGAAACTGACATCAAACAAATTCCGTGTCTGTCCCTTCCATCTTTATATCCGTTCTGATGTAAGAGTTTAAACTTTCCCCTAACATACATATTAACTCCGCCACCTTTCCTCTTGACTTATCAGTGTGTAATAATTTATATCCCTGTATATGGCATTCAGCAGGCATGTCCCAATTCATTTTTAGGTCTTACTGGAATAATTTATGTTTCTTGTTCATGCAGTTACAACTCTTAGCCATGTTTCTATAAGTCTATTATGATCGTGAGGCCTTGCTCTTGAGAGTAGAAAAACTCTTGGAACTCATCAAAGGTATATCAGAGGTAAAGGTATATCTAAAAGCTTATCGCACAAACCAGCTGAGTTGTCTGTTCAAACACTTCACTGAGAAAGTCACACAGGTTCACACATTCTCCCTTAGTCACTAACTTATTTAGGCTATATACCCCTATATATTTCATATATGTATAAAATAAAGGATTAGTAGTAATATAATAATGTCACTTAGCTGTTAACTGGATGATTAACAACGTTTCCAAATAATTCCATTTTATTTCCGCAGGTCTATATTATTAGTTTTTATTTTTCTTGACACATTCGTTCCTAACATTTATGTTGGGGACGAGTTTGAAGGTGTGTGTTGAGTGCCTGCCAGGAGGGAGGTAGGTAGCCTCCACCAGGTTGGAGAAGAGTAACTTAAGTGTATTTGGTTTATGGATAACTAGTGGTCCATGGCATGTTTCCAGGTGGTCCACAGGAGGATGGAAAACAGTCATAATCTTAGTGAATTGATTTCGCTTTTCGGATCTTTGTTTTTGCAGCAAGATTTCCGTATATACCGTAGTTTTTTAATATAGTTTGACATCGGTCCACAAAGTACATTATGTAGATAAAGTCAGTGTGATTTATTTCATTGTGGTCTCCGATATATGTCACAATTTGACTCAAATATAATTTTAGACTGAGGGCCCTTAATCTGCACTCTCTAGAAAGGCGTTCAATTAGGGGGGATATGATTGAGGTGTATAAATGGAAAACAGGAATTAATAAAGGGGATGTAAATAGCGTGTTAAAAATATCTAGTATTGACAGGACACGCAGCAATGGTTTCAAGTTGGAAAAATTCAGATTCAGGAAGGATATAGGAAAGCACTGGTTTGGTAATAGAGTTGTGGATGAGTGGAACAAACTCCCGAGTACCGACATAGAAGCTAAGACGTTGTGTTGGATAAATACATGAGTGGGTGTGAGTTGGACCTGACTAGCTTGTGCTATTCGGTCAGATGCCGTGCTCCTCCCTTAAGTGAATGTGACTGACCTGACGAGGTCAAGGCATTGGCTTAAGTCAGTGGGAGAAATGGACCTGCCTCGCATGGGCCAGTAGGTCTGCTGCAGTGTTCCTTCTTTCTTATGTTCTTAGTGCTTGTCAACGACCTCTAGTAGTGACTCTTATGTTTTTAAAAAATTGGCTGTAGAATTGTGTTACGGTAGATTACACTTCGGTGTCGATTTAAACGTCTTTGTCTAATGAAGAACCTGTTCCAGTGACCCAAGCAAGTAAATTATATATTACGTTGTAGCAAGTGAAAGGGAATATATATATAGTATATATTATATATATATATATATATATATATATATATATATATATATATATATATATTCATTGTTAAGATCACCTGTTTGCGATTGTTTTGGATATTTACATACATATACATACATTATACAATATTCGCTATACCCTGTGGTTGTTTTGCATATACTATATACATGCATCTTAAAGTCAGGCGAGGTTGGAATGATTAGCCGGGGTGGTAGTGGCTGCTCCTTTCCATTTCCTCTCTTGTTTCCTAACTTAATTTGTCTTAACTCTTGCTATCCTCCACAGCCTCTCTCTCTCTCTCTCTCTCTCTCTCTCTCTCTCTCTCTCTCTCTCTCTCTCTCTCTCTCTCTCGCTCTCCCCCCCCTGTCCTCCGCCTTCCTTTCTTCCTTCCTCGTCGTTCCGTTCTCTCCGTCCCCACCTCTTCTTTACCTTATTTCCGTCTCCACCTTTCTTGTTTCCATTCTACCTCTTGGTTTCCATCACTACTCTTCCCAAGTTCTGTCCTAATTACCACTGTCATTACCCCTAGGCTTTAAACCCCCTCGGCTTCCCCACCCCTAGGCTTCCCTACCCCTAGGTTTCCCTACCGTTAGCTCCCCTACCCCTAGGTTTCCCTAACCCTAGGCTCCCAACCCCTAGTGCTCCTCACTAATCTTTCCTCCCCCTCATCTACCGTCCCATAACTCCCCCACTCCTCCCCACCCAATTCCTCCCACGCCTCCCCGCCCCACGCCTCCCCGCCCCACGCCTCCCCGCCCCACGCCTCCCCCGCCCGCCCAGCCATAGCTGCTACATCCGCTGGCTTTTCATACCTGAGAACCGTTGAGTCAATGTGGGTGAGTGTATGCTGAGTCAGCCGTGATACACCCACCAACACATGCTGAGTGTCAGCCATGATACACCCACCAACACATGCTGAGTGTCAGCCGTGATACACCCACCAACACATGCTGAGTGTCAGCCGTGATACACCCACCAACACATGCTGAGTGTCAGCCGTGATACACCCACCAACACATGCTGAGTGTCAGCCATGATACACCCACCAACACATGCTGAGTGTCAGCCATGATACACCCACCAACACATGCTGAGTGTCAGCCATGATACACCCACCAACACATGCTGAGTGTCAGCCATGATACACCCACCAACACATGCTGAGTGTCAGCCATGATACACCCACCAACACATGCTGAGTGTCAGCCATGATACACCCACCAACACATGCTGAGTGTCAGCCATGATACACCCACCAACACATGCTGAGTGTCAGCCATGATACACCCACCAACACATGCTGAGTGTCAGCCATGATACACCCACCAACACATGCTGAGTGTCAGCCATGATACACCCACCAACACATGCTGAGTGTCAGCCATGATACACCCACCAACACATGCTGAGTGTCAGCCGTGATACACCCACCAACACATGCTTAGTGTCAGCCATGATACACCCACCAACACATGCTGAGTGTCAGCCGTGATACACCCACCAACACATGCTGAGTCAGCCGTGATACACCCACCAACACATGCTGAGTGTCAGCCGTGATACACCCACCAACACATGCTGAGTGTCAGCCGTGATACACCCACCAACACATGCTGAGTGTCAGCCGTGATACACCCACCAACACATGCTGAGTGTCAGCCGTGATACACCCACCAACACATGCTGAGTCAGCCGTGATACACCCACCAACACATGCTGAGTGTCAGCCGTGATACACCCACCAACACATGCTGAGTGTCAGCCATGATACACCCACCAACACATGCTGAGTGTCAGCCATGATACACCCACCAACACATGCTGAGTGTCAGCCAGTGATACACCCACCAACACATGCTGAGTGTCAGCCGTGATACACCCACCAACACATGCTGAGTGTCAGCCGTGATACACCCACCAACACATGCTGAGTGTCAGCCATGATACACCCACCAACACATGCTGAGTGTCAGCCATGATACACCCACCAACACATGCTGAGTGTCAGCCATGATACACCCACCAACACATGCTGAGTGTCAGCCGTGATACACCCACCAACACATGCTAGTGTCAGCCATGATACACCCACCAACACATGCTGAGTGTCAGCCATGATACACCCACCAACACATGCTGAGTGTCAGCCGTGATACACCCACCAACACATGCTGAGTCAGCCGTGATACACCCACCAACACATGCTGAGTGTCAGCCATGATACACCCACCAACACATGCTTAGTGTCAGCCATGATACACCCACCAACACATGCTGAGTGTCAGCCATGATACACCCACCAACACATGCTGAGTGTCAGCCGTGATACACCCACCAACACATGCTGAGTGTCAGCGTGATACACCCACCAACACATGCTGAGTGTCAGCCGTGATACACCCACCAACACATGCTGAGTGTCAGCCATGATACACCCACCAACACATGCTGAGTGTCAGCCATGATACACCCACCAACACATGCTGAGTGTCAGCCATGATACACTCACCAACACATGCTGAGTGTCAGCCATGATACACCCACCAACACATGCTGAGTCAGCCGTGATACACCCACCAACAACACATGCTGAGTGTCAGCCGTGATACACCCACCAACACATGCTGAGTGTCAGCCGTGATACACCCACCAACACATGCTGAGTGTCAGCCATGATACACCCACCAACACATGATGTGTCAGCCATGATACACCCACCAACACATGCTGAGTGTCAGCCGTGATACACCCACCAACACATGATGTGTCAGCCATGATACACCCACCAACACATACTGAGTGTCAGCCGTGATACACCCACCAACACATGAATACCTGAAGGACAGTAGGGTCAGTGCCCCTGCAACCTGGTCCCAGACCAGGCATGGAGGATCAAGGCCTGATCAACTAGTCTGTTACTGCTGTCCACAAGCAGTCCAGCGTACGCAACACAGCCCGGCAGGTCAGGCACTGATTTTCATTAAGAGCCATCAGTACCACTAGCACGAGTACTCGGTATTCTTTGGAAAAAGAGCCTAGATCTAGGTGAAAGAGTGCAGACATAGCTAGTATGCATAAGGGAGGTAGTACAGAACTATTGGGGTAACTAGTGACATGGTCCTCAGACAAATAGAGAAATTAAAACCTAACAGATCCCCAAGCCCTGATGAACTGTTTGCAAAGGGTTTAAAGGAATGTAAATAGGAACTTAGTGCTGGACAAGTGGAAAATGGCAAATGTAATACCTATTTACAAAGCAGGAAACAGGTCCTTAGCTTCGATCCATAGACCAATAAGCCTTACCTCCAGTGGGAAAATTTCTGGAATCAATAATTGCCGAGGCATTTCGTAGCCATCTTGAAAGGCATAAATTGATTAATGAATCTCAACGCAGTTTTACAAAGGGTCGTTCCTGTCTTACGAATTTACTAACGTTTTTCACTAAGGTGTTTGAGGAGGTAGATCATGGTAATGAATATATTGTGTATATGGACTTCAGTAAGGCTTTCGATAGATTTCCACATCAGAGGCTATTGAGGAAAATTAAGGTACACGGAATAGGCAGCAGAGAGTTTGCATAAATGGAGAGAAATCAGAGTGGGGAAGCGTCACAAGTGGTGTTCCACAGGGGTCAGTGTTGGGCCCTTTGTTGTTCACAATTTACATAAACGACATAGATGAGGGAATAAATAGTGGCATAAGCAAGTTTGCTGATGACACGAAAATAGGTCGTCTAATTCATTTTAATGAGGACATTAGAGTTTCGAGAGTATCTACTCTCTGAGCCCGGCCATGGGCCAGGCTCGTCTGGTGCTTGCCTGGTCAACCAGGCTGTTGCTGCTGGAGGCCCGCTGCCCCACATATCCATCATAGCCTGGTTGATCTGGCACCTGGTGAAGATATTTGTCCAGTTTCCTCTTGAAGGCTTCTACACTGGTTCCATCCGTGTTTCGGATATCTTCTGGTAAGATGTTGAATAGTCTGGGACCCCGGATGTTAATACAGTGCTCCCGTATTGTCCCCACCGCACCCCTGCTCCTCACTGGCTTTATTTTACACTTTCTCCCATATCTCTCACTCCAGTATGTTGTTATGGCAGTGTGCAGATTTGGGACCAGGCCCTCAAGTACTTTCCAGGTATATATTATCATGTATCTCTCTCTCCTCCGCTCCAATGAGTACATGTTCAAGACTTGAAGGCGTTCCCAATAATTTAGATGTTTCAATGGCTCAATGTGAGCCGTAAACGATCTCTGAATTTGTTCCAGCTCTGCTATTTATCCTGCCCTGAACGGGGCCGTCAGCACAGAGCAGTATTCTAAGTGGGGGGGCACTAGCGATTTGAATAGTGTCACCATCGGCATTATTTCCCTTGTTTTGAAAGTTCTCAATACCCACCCCGTCATCTTCCTGGCTGTTGTGATCTTTGTCTTGTTATGGTCTTTAAACAACAGATCAGCAGACATAATTATTCCCAAGTCCTTTACGTGTTCCTTTCGTTCTATGTGGTGACCCTCTTGCGTTTTGTATATAGTGTTCCTTTTGAGTTCTTCATTTTTTCCGTACCTAAGCAGCTGAAACTTATCACCATTGAACGTCATGTTGTTCTCCACTGCTCATTGGAAGACCCTGCTTATGTCCTCCTGTAATTTTTCAGTGTCCTCTACCGTAGTGACGTTCATGCTTATTTTAGTGTCATCTGCAAATGATGAAACAAAAGTGTGTTCTGTGTGTTAGGAACTCAAAAATCCATCTGCCTACCTTCCCAGTAATGCCTATGGCCCTCATTTTGTTCGCTATCACTCCATGATCGCATTTGTCAAACGCCTTTGCAAAATCTGTGTAAATCACATCTGCGTTTTGGTCGTCCTCCAATGCCTCCGTAATTCTGTCATAATGGTTCAGCAGCTGTGACAGGCATGATCGACCCGCTCTAAAGCCATGCTGGTTCGGGTTATGTTGGTTGTGCTGGTCTATGAAGTTTGTAATCTGCCTTCTCATCACTCTTTCAAAGATTTTTATGATGTGAGAAGTGAGGGCTACTGGTCTGTAATTTTTAGCTAGTGCTCTACTACTCCCTTATGCAAAGGAGCTATGTCTGCACTCTTTAAGGCCTCTGGAATTTCACCTAGATCTAAGCTCTTTCTCCACAGAATACTAAGGGCTCTTGCTAATGGTACTTTGCACTGCTTTATAAATAAAGCATTCCATGAATCTGGTCCAGGTGCTGAGTGAGTGGGCATGTTGGCCATTTCTTTTTCGAAATCTATGGGATTTGTACTAATGTCGGTTAGGTGGTGTGCGCAGCCTTCTGCTGGAGTGAAAAATATTTCTGCATTTTCTACCTTCCTGTCATTTAGTGGGTTGCTGAACACTGACTCATACTGTTCTTTTAGGATTTCACTCATTTCCTGTTCATCGTCAGTATACGAATCTCCTCTCAATAATTGTCCAATTCTACAGGTAGTTCTTAGCTTGGATTTTGCATAGGAATAGAAATATTTTGGGTTTCTTGCAATATCCTGTATGACTCTTTGTTCCCTTTGTACTTCGTCTGTCAGGTATGACATCTTAAGTTTTTGCTCTAATTCAGTGATCTCTCGGTTAAGGCTATCTCTCCTCTGTTGCAACATATTTGTGTTTTTCAGCAATTCAGTAACCCGTTTTCTTCTCCTGTACCATCTCCTACGCTCTCTCTCTATATCTGATGATCTTCTGGGTTTCCTCAATGGTACGTGCTTCATACATACCTTGTATGCTTCTGTATTCAGCTTCTCTAGGCACTGTTGGGGATTTAGGGTGCTCATGTCTGATTCCCATTATATATCTGATAGCTCTTGGTTTATTTTTTTCCCAGTCTATTCTGAATAGACTGATGCATTGGTCGGAGAAGTGGCAGATGCAGTTTAATATAGACAGATTCAAAGTTCTAAATATTGGACAGGACAATAACCATGGCACATATAAACTAAATAATGTAGATCTTAATATTACTGATTGAGAAAAGGATTTGGGAGTTCGGGTTAACAGTAATCTGAAACTAAGACAACAGTGCATAAGTGTTCGCAATAAAGTGAACAGAATCCTTGGCTTAGTGTCAAGAAGTTTAAATAATAGAAGTCCTCAGGTTGTTCCTCAACTCTATATATCCTTGGTTAGGCCTCATTTAGATTATGCTGCACAGTTTTGGTCACCGTATTACAGAATGGATATAAATGCACTGGAAAACGTACAAAGGAGGATGACAAAGTTGATCCCATGTATCAGAAATCTTCCCTAAGAAGATAGACTGAGGGCCCTGAATCTGCACTTTCTAGAAAGGCGTAGAATTAGGGGGGATATGATTGAGGTGTATAAATGGAAAACAGGAATTAATAAAGGTGATGTAAATAGCGTGTTGAAAATATCCAGCCAAGACAGGACTCGCAGCAATGGTTTAAACTTGGAAAAGTTCAGATTCAGGAAGGATATAGGAAAGCACTGGTTTGGTAATAGAGTTGTGGATGAGTGGAACAAACTCCCGAGTACCGTCATATAAGCTAAAACGTTGTGTAGTTTTAAAAATAGGTTAGATAAATATGAGTGAGTGTGAGTTGGACCTGACTAACTTGCTAGTAGATCTTCATGCAACAACACGATCTACATAACCCAGACCAGCATGGTTTTATAACTGGAAGATCATGTCTTTCACAACTGCTAAACCACTATGACAGAATTACGGAGGCGTTGGAAGGAAACCGAGAGGCAGGTGTGATAAACACAGATTTTGCATACTTTTGACAAATGTGATCATAGGGCGATAGCACACAAAATGAGGGCCATGGGCATTACGGGGAAGGTTGGCAGATGGTTTTTCAGATTTTTAATGCACAGAACACAAGGAGTAGTAGTAATCTGAGCAAAAACCAGCATCACCGAGTTCAGTTCCCCAAGGCACTGTCCTGGCACCTCTGCTGTTTCTTATCCTAGTAGCAGACATAGAAAAAAAAACTTTCATTTTGCAGTTGGCACTAAAATAAGCATGAAATCACCTCAGTAGAAGACACTGAAAAACTGCAGGAAAATATAAGCAGAGTTTTCCCAGTGGGCAGTGGAGGACAACATGACGTTCAATGGTGATAAGTTCCAGCTGCTTAGATATGGAAAGAATGAAGAACTCAAAAGGAACACTGTATTCAAAACTCAAGAGGGTCACCAAACAGAACGACAGGAACACTTGAAAGACTTGGGAATAAATATGTCAGCTGACCTTTCTTTAAAAGACCATAAGACAAAGATCACGACAGTGTTGAAGATGTCCTCAGTACCAAGACACAGTTAACTTGTTAATTAAGTGTTTTTTGTCACTGGCATGATTGCAGATCCTTTCTGTCTCATCAACATCAAAGCTTGCAGGTAAATCTTACAAACCTCTATTCCTTCTCGCTCGTTCTTATTCCTATAAATTATCCTTTTTTTTTTTAATTTAGATGTCGTGGTGCGAGTCGAGGCCGCAGCGGTGATCCCAGTACCATTAACAGATACAACAATTGTTTTCCAAACAAATATTACGTATTTTGTATTTGTCCGATGTAAAGAACTGATGTAAATGCCTTAGAAAAAAACGACAAGTTATAGAATTGAACTCTTTTTGCAATATTTGGGAATCATTATTGTGGAAACGTTTCGGCAACAAGTGGCCACCTCGGTCCGGTACAATGTCAGGAAAAAAAAGGTCACAGGAAGCGAGTCACAATTTTGGCTACAAAAAAGTCCCAGAAAATGTCACAATTTTGGCTAGGAAAAAAAAAAGTAAAAATTACCATAAACAGTTAAATTAATAAGACAAAAACTATTTTAAATAAGTTATTAACAAGACTTATACACGTTGACAACACAATTTATCTATGATCACATTACACATGTGTAAAAAACATCACCTTTTATTCTGTTTCTTTAGCAGAGTAAAAGGCACTGTGTTTTGTTACAATGATTTAAATGACTTCTGGCCTTGAGCAGTTAACTCAGATATTTGAGTTAATTACCAAGAAACACCAGGAGGAAATTCACTTGGTTCGGCTGGAACCAGTGTAGAAGCCTTCAAGAGGAAACTGGACAAATATCTTCAACAGATGCCAGATCAACCAGGCTGTGATGGATATGTGGGGCAGCGGGCCTCCAGCAGCAACAGCCTGGTTGACCAGGCAAGCACAGACGAGCCTGGCCCATGGCCGGGCTCAGAGAGTAGATACTCTCGAAACTCTTCAAAGGTATATCAAAGGTTCGTACGTTGATTTGCGTGCGGCCGGAAGTAAGAGCCTGGTTGATCAGGCCCTGATTCTCCTCAAGGCCTGGTCATGGACCGGGCCTTGGGGGCGTTGACCCCCCCGGAACACCCTCCAGGTATACCCTCGCTCACTGGTTCACTATAGTGTGTGATGATGCTGTTTACAATACACTCTCCTTTGTACTTAACTGATGAAGGCTACTATGTGGGCGAAACGTTTCAACAATAAAGGTACCCAAGTGTTGCACTTGTGTCTTACCCATCAAGTTGTTGGTATTATATAGAGGTTTGAACACATATACTGCGTCTCGTGTTTCACTGCCACACTTCACTGTCACGGGGAACATGTACGGGGCCACTACATAATATTTCTAAATTCTCAGTTGCATTCTTCTCGTGAGGAGTAATTGGTGTAGATTTTAGTTCAGTATAGCCACAAGTATGAGATGTGGGTATGTGCTGTGATTGAGTTTGTGCGGCTGAGCTTCAGCTCTTGAACCACCGAAGTGTTCTTGTCAGTCTGTGCTTGTAAGTAGAGTATATTTTGTCCCGTGTGAATCTCGTGCATTGTTGCCGTGTAGCGATGCCTCATACCTCTTGCAACAGTCTGAAGGTGGGACTCATGCATTGTTGCCTCGTAGCGATGATTTGTACCTCTTGCAACAGTCTGAAGGTGGGACTCATGCATTGTTGCCGTGTAGCGATGCCTTGTACCTCTTGCAACAGTCTGAAGGTGGGACTCATGCATTGTTGCCGTGTAGCGATGCCTTGTACCTCTTGCAACAGTCTGAAGGTGGGACTCATGCATTGTTGCCGTGTGCGATGCTTGTACCTCTTGCAACAGTCTGAAGGTGGGACTCATGCATTGTTGCCTCGTAGCGATGCCTTGTACCTCTTGCAACAGTCTGAAGGTGGGACTCATGCATTGTTGCCTCGTAGCGATGCCTCGTACCTCTTGCAACAGTCTGAAGGTGGGACTCATGCATTGTTGCCGTGTAGCGATGCCTTGTACCTCTTGCAACAGTCTGAAGGTGGGACTCATGCATTGTTGCCTCGTAGCGATGCCTTGTACCTCTTGCAACAGTCTGAAGGTGGGACTCATGCATTGTTGCCGTGTAGCGATGCCTTGTACCTCTTGCAACAGTCTGAAGGTGGGACTCATGCATTGTTGCCTCGTAGCGATGCCTTGTACCTCTTGCAACAGTCTGAAGGTGGGACTCATGCATTGTTGCCGTGTAGCGATGCCTTGTACCTCTTGCAACAGTCTGAAGGTGGGACTCATGCATTGTTGCCTCGTAGCGATGCCTCGTACCTCTTGCAACAGTCTGAAGGTGTAACTCGTGCATTGTTGCCTTGTAGCGATGCCTCGTACCTCTTGCAACAGTCTGAAGGTGGGACTCATCATTGTTGCCTTGTAGCGATGCCTCGTACCTCTTGCAACAGTCTGAAGGTGGGACTCATCATTGTTGCCTTGTAGCGATGCCTCGTACTTCCTGCAACAGTCTGAAGGTATGACTCGTGCATTGTTGCCTTGTAGCGATGCCTCGTACCTCTTGTAACAGCCTGAAGGTAGGACTCGTGCATTGTTTCCTCGTACTTCCTGCAACAGTGTGAAGGTTTTAGTCTCAGTTGTGGTGTGCTTGAGCAGGCTCTGGTTACTAGAAAGGTGGTTAAGTCCTCTGGATATTAGAGTAAGGGTAGGTTGAGTACTTTATGTCTGTTAGTCCTCACGGTATTGGAGTTTGTATATGGATGAAAGCGGGGTTGATAGTTATGCTGGTGAGCTGAGGTAGTTGAAGTTTGCTGGTGAGCGAGGGTGGGAAGTGCGGGGTGAGGTTAGATAGTTGCTTGGGGTGAGGTGATAGTTTGGGGTGGGTTGACAGGGTGGGGGACGTGGCTGTTAGGGTGCGGTAGGAAGTATAGCTGTTAGGGTAGGGAGTGCGGTTCTTAGGGTGGGTGTGTGGTTGGTAGAGTGCGGGGGTTTGGTTGGTTAGTTCCACTGGATTTTCACAACGGTCTCGCCTACATCCTGTCCATTGATATATATATATATATATATATATATATATATATATATATATATATATATATATATATATATATATATATATATATGTCGTGCCGATTAGGTAAAACTTGCGATTTTGGCTTAAATAGCAACGCTCACCTTGCCATATAAGACAAATGAAAATTTGTGTATCAATAATTTCGCCAAAATCATTCTGAACATAACGAAAAAATATATTTCATTGTGTTTGTTTATTATTAAATTAATGTTAACGTATCTAAAATATATTTAGTTAGGTTAGGCTAAATTAAATTGCGCTTGTTGTAATAAGGTTAGGTAGGTTTTCAAAGTTTCTCTTGGTACAAAATTATAAATTCTTACATTAACATAAATGAAAAAAATATATCTTTAAAGGTATAAGAAAATTTTAGAAAGGACTTAATTTTAGATGAGTTCTT
>WNWK01000472.1:290000-480000 GCA_009830355.1 Cherax destructor
GGCTTTTGCGTATGACTATACTGTGCATGTGTGTGATATATATATATATATATATATATATATATATATATATATATATATATATATATTGGTACAGTGAAGCAGGTGTCACACACGTCTTGAGTGCTGAAAGTCTGGTAAAGCAACATTGTCTTCCCGACGTAGGCGGATAACAGAGTTAGCATGATACTCCAGTGTGGAGGTTACCAGTGTGGAGGTTACCAGTGTGGAGGTTACCCACACAGCCAGCAGCCACAGTGACTAGAATGAAAATATGCTTTACTATAGGGCAGGACAGGACAGGGCAGGAGAAATAGCAGAGCTGGAACAAATCCAGAGATCGTTTACGGCTCACATTGAGCCATTGAAACATCTAAATTATTGGGAACGCCTTCAAGTCTTGAACATGTACTCATTGGAGCGGAGGAGAGAGAGATACATGATAATATATACATGGAAAGTACTTGAGGGCCTGGTCCCAAATCTGCACACTGCCATAACAACATACTGGAGTGAGAGATATGGGAGAAAGTGTAAAATAAACCCAGTGAGGAGCAGGGGTGCGGTGGGGACAATACGGAGCACTGTATTAACATCCGGGGTCCCAGACTATTCAACATCTTACCAGAAGATATCCGAAACACGGCTGGAACCAGTGTAGAAGCCTTCAAGAGGAAACTGGACAAATATCTTCACCAGGTGCCAGATCAACCAGGCTGTGATGGATATGTGGGGCAGCGGGCCTCCAGCAGCAACAGCCTGGTTGACCAGGCAAGCACCAGACGAGCCTGGCCCATGGCCGGGCTCAGAGAGTAGATACTCTCGAAACTCTTCAAAGGTATAGGAGCCTTCAGTGTTGGGAGGAGGGAATGAGGTTAGTGAGGATCGGTGGAGAGTAATCTTGTTTCCAAAAGTACCTTCTCTGTAGGATACCTTTGATATACCTTTGATATACCTTTGAAGAGTTTCGAGAGTATCTACTCTCTGAGCCCGGCCATGGGCGCCCTTATAGTAGAGCACCAGAAGGCTTGGGACTGGTACAAGAGAGCTTGGGACTGGTACAAGAGAGCTTGGGACTGGTACAAGAGAGCTTGGGACTGGTACAAGAGAGCTTGGGACTGGTACAAGAGAGCTTGGGACTGGTACAAGGAAGCTTGGGACTGACAAGAGAGCTTGGGACTGGCACAAGAGAGCTTGGGACTGACACAAGAGAGCTTGGGACTGGCACAAGAGAGCTTGGGACTGACACAAGAGAGCTTGGGACTGGCACAAGAGAGCTTGGGACTGGCACAAGAGAGCTTGGGACTGGTACAAGAGAGCTTGGGACTGGCACAAGAGAGCTTGGGACTGGCACAAGAGAGCTTGGGACTGGCACAAGAGAGCTTGGGACTGACACAAGAGAGCTTGGGACTGGCACAAGAGAGCTTGGGACTGGCACAAGAGAGCTTGGGACTGCACAAGAGAGCTTGGGACTGACACAAGAGAGCTTGGGACTGCACAGAGAGCTTGGGACTGGTACAAGAGAGCTTGGGACTGGCACAAGAGAGCTTGGGACTGGCACAAGAGAGCTTGGGACTGGCACAAGAGAGCTTGGGACTGGTACAAGAGAGCTTGAGACTGGCACAAGAGAGCTTGGGACTGACCTATACGTTCTTCAAGGAAGTAGATGCGCAGCTTGAGGGAGAAGTTCTCCTTTTTGAGGTTGCCTAGCTGCTGCTCGTATTCCTTCATGGTTCGCCCTCGCAGAGGAGACACTTTCCCCGGCGAGCGCAGCCCCAAGGAGAAGGTACTAGAGGGCTTGGGATTAGTACTGGAGGACTTGCGACTGGTACTAGAGAGTTTAGGTCTGGTACTAGAGAGATCAAGACTGGTACTAGAGAGCTTGAGTCTCGTACAAGAGAGTTTGGGAGTAGTACTAGAGAGCTTGGGTCTGGTACTAGAGAGTTTGGGAGTAGTACTAGAGAGCTTGGGGTCTGGTACTAGAGGGTTTGGGACTGGTACTAGAGAGTTTAGGACTGGTACCAGAGAGCTGTGGACTGGTACTAGAGGACTTGGGACTGGTACTAGAGAGCTTGAGACTGGTACTAGAGGGTTTGGGACTGGTACTAGAGAGCTTGGGTCTGGTACTAGAGAGTTTGGGAGTAGTACTAGAGAGTTCAGGAGGTACTAGAGGACTTGGGACTAGTACTAGAGAGCTTGGGTCTGGTACTAGAGAGTTTGGGACTGGTACTAGTTGTTCATCCTGACAGCATTCCTTCCCGCTAGTAAGCCAAGAGCGTGACGAACAAGGTGTACACCAGCTCTAGCACCCCTACCTATTTGGCAGAGGGAAGTCTACTCATTTTCCCATCTATCCCCTCCCCACATCCACCCTCCCCACATGTACCCTCCCCACATCCACCCTCCCCACATGTACCCTCCCCACATCCACCCTCCCCACATCCACCCTCCCCACCCTCAGTCACCACCGTCACTACAAATTATATATCCACCATCACTAACACTGCTTTCTGGAGCCTTGTCTTCCCTATTCTTAAAACTGTGTATACAGTTTACTTCCACAGTTACACCCAGACTTTTCTGCTGGTGCTAGCAGTGGTATCCACTGTGCTGCCACTGATGGTGGTATACCTGTAGCCGGTCTTCCACAGTGTTCATACTCTCGCAGTCTGGTCTGAGCCCAGGTTTCGAGGTTGTCTGTTCAGCCAGGCTGTTTTGTTGCTTTTGGCAGTCAGCTGTCCCACATGCCCATCACAGCTTGGTTGATCTGGCATTTGGCTGAGGTTGTGATCCAGTTATTTCTTAAACTTCTGCTCTTGTTTAGACAATATTTTGATAACTGCTGGTGTTAGGCTGGGTTCACTTGATTCCTGGTTGATGATACAGTTTTCTCTTAATATGTCATTGGTGCCCCTGGTGATGACAGTAGTGGTGCCCCTGGTGATGACAACAGTGGTGCCCCTGGCGATGACAACATTGGTACCCCTAGTGATGACAACAGTGGTGCCCCTGGCGATGACAGTAGTGGTGCCCCTGGCGATGACAGTAGTGGTGCCCCTGGAGATGACAGTAGTTGTGCCCCTGGTGATGACAGTAGTTGTGCCCCTGGTGATGACAGTAGTGGTGCCCCTGGCGATGACAGTAGTGGTGCCCCTGGTGATGACAGTAGTGGTGCCCCTGGTGATGACAACAGTGGTGCCCCTGGCGATGACAACATTGGTGTCCCTGGTGATGACAGTAGTGGTGCCCCTGGTGATGACAGTAGTTGTGCCCCGGTGATGACAACAGTGGTGCCCCTGGTGATGACAACATTGGTGCCCCTGGTGATGACAACATTGGTGCCCCTGGTGATGACAGCAGTGGTGCCCCTGGTGATGCCAGTAGTGGTGCCCCTGGTGATGACAGTAGTTGTGCCCCTGGTGATGAAAGTAGTGGTGCCCCTGATGATGACAGTAGTGGTGATGACAGTAGTGGTGCCCCTGGTGATGACAGCAGTGGTGCCCCTGGTGATGACAACAGTGGTGCCCCTGGTGATAGCAGTAGTGCCCCTGGTGATGACAGTAGTTGTGCCCCTGGTGATGAAAGTAGTGGTGCCCCTGGTGATGACAGTAGTGGTGCCCCTGGTGATGACATTGGTGCCCTGTTGGAGTGATACGTGGTGCCCTGGTGATGACAGCAGTGGTGCCCCTGGTGATGACAGCAGTGGTGCCCCTGGTGATGACAGCAGTGGTGCCCCTGGTGATGACAGCAGTGGTGCCCCTGGTGATGACAGTAGTGGTGCCCCTGGTGATGACAGTAGTGGTGCCCCTGGTGATGACAGTAGTGGTGCCCCTGGTGATGACAGCAGTGGTGCCCCTGGTGATGACAGCAGTGGTGCCCCTGGTGATGACAACAGTGGTGCCCTGGTGATGACAGCAGTGGTGCCCTGGTGATGACAGTAGTGGTGCCTGTGATGACAGTACTGGTAGCTCACATACTGAGGGTCAGTATGTGAGAGACGACTAAACTGCCTGGAGCAAGGGGCTAGTAACCCTTTCTCCTGTATAAATTACTAACTGTAAAAAAAAAGCTAAGTAGCTTTCTCGGGTCACCCTGCCTTGGTGGGAGACGGCCGTTGTGTTGAAAAAAAATAGAAGTACCATGAACTGTAGTATTTTTAGCACCTGCAACAAGGAGAACAAGATGGCAGATTATGAACTATGACAAACTAGGTGCGATAAGAGTGCTAGATGTTACCCGGCAGAGTTGTAGATTAGTGGAATGAGTGCAGCAGCAGCAGGAGGTAATGTGTGTTATAAACAAGACAACGTTATATGTCAGTGCCTTTGATGATTTCCTAAGAGTTTTTCTACTCCCAGAGCACCAGGTAAGCACCAGGCTCGTCTGGTGCTTACCTGGTCAACCAGGATGTTGCTGCTGCTGGCCCACTGACCCACATATCCATTACAGAAGCACCGCATTAGGCCTATAGACTCATACTAGGCAGTACAAAGGCCCTATAGAATAAGAATAATAGGGTCCACCATAGTAAGTCACAAGACTGAACTTCATTAAGTTAGTCAGAAATCTTAGTCCAAATCAAGCAATAACTGATCCAGAAAGAACGTGTAAAGAACTGATCCAAGTGGAATGATTCTTGCATAGTATGACTGCTCCTGTAATTACTAACAGGTAATCTCACACTCTGGATGACAATGTTCAACGTAGGTGGGATTAAACAAGAGTTTACTAAGATCTTTAAATGAAATAACATTAAATCATTCTTGTTTATTGGTAAATTGAGAAACTTTAAGGTTGGAAACTCCAGCTGGCTTGGAGCTCAGAACCAGTGAAATGCTTTTGATAAATTAGACGGCCAGCAGTAACAGCCTGGTTGATCAGGCCCTGATCCACCGGGAGGCCTGGTCGTGGACCGGGTCGCGGGGGCGTTGACCCCCGGAATACCCTCCAGGTAGGTAGGTAGACACGTGTGCAACACTTGGCTGTATTTATTGTGGAAACGTTTTGCCACAGTGACTTCATCAGTCTAATACAAAGACGAATGTTGAAGATTAGAAGTTCGAGGTAATCAGTCCACCAGTCAAGATTGATGAACTGATTACATCGACCCCACGCTGAGGGACTGACTACCTCAAACTCCTCCTAATCGTCACTATTCTTCTTTGTATAGGACTGATGAAGCCACTGTGTGGCGAAACGTTTCCTCAATAAAGATACCCAAGTGTTGCATATGTGTCTAATTTATCAACTTGTCGGTTATCTGAACCATTTTAACTACATTTGAAGTTTTATATACTGAAAGACGGTATTTAAAGGTAATCTGACCACTGACAACACTGTCTACACTGACAATGACAACACTCAACACTGACAATGACAACACTGTCAACACTGACGGCATCTGTGAATTTATTCGTCATGGAAATTGACGTTACTCTGGTCTTGATTTAGTATGAAGTGACTCTGGTCTTGATTTAGTATGAGGTGACTCTGGTCTTGATTTAGTATGAGGTGACTCTGGTCTTGATTTAGTATGAGGTGACTCTGGTCTTGATTTAGTATGAGGTGACTCTGGTCTTGATTTAGTATGAGGTGACTCTGGTCTTGATTTAGTATGAGGTGACTCTGGTCTTGATTTAGTATGAGGTGACTCTTGTCTTGATTTAGTATGAGGTGACTCTGGTCTTGATTTAGTATGAGGTGACTCTGGTCTTGATTTAGTATGAGGTGACTCTTGTCTTGATTTAGTATGAGGTGACTCTGGTCTTGATTTAGTATGAGGTGACTCTGGTCTTGATTTAGTATGAGGTGACTCTGGTCTTGATTTAGTATGAGGTGACTCTTGTCTTGATTTAGTATGAGGTGACTCTGGTCTTGATTTAGTATGAGGTGACTCTAGTCTTGATTTAGGATGACTCACGCCATTGGTTCCATAAGTACGTTTTTAAAAGTGTACTCACCTAGTACTCTCCTAGTTGTACGCACCTAGTTGTGGCTGCCAGTGTTGAACCATAGCTCCTAACCCTTCCTCCTGATTATAGCCTTGGAGCTATGTATAGTGTTTACCTCCAAGTTAAATTCCTTTTCAGAGGGGCAGTGGTGCCTACGTTGGCCTGAGCGAGGCTAACACCAATAGCCTTATTGATTAGGTCATCATCCAGGAGGCCTAGTCTGGCACTGGACCGCCGGGCCACCCCCAAAATCAATTGCAAGTAAACTACCCTTTCTTTCATCTGAAAAAGTACTTCCCAACATCCCTCGGTCCATCATCATCTTGAGATGATACCTACGTGGTGTTGTATTCTTGACTCAGGGTCACTTTAGTCAGTGTGTGTGTGCTAGAGCACTTGGCTCTCTCCCTCGTTGAGTTACAGTTGAGACTGAGCAGAAACGAGTATGACAAGTGTCTATAGAAAGCAAGTGGAACCTTAAGTGACACTAACACAGGAGACAAACTTCTCACACAAACTTCCATGTAAATAAGAATCAATTACACTGATTCATTTTTAAACGCGGTGCCCAGAAGCTATAACACTGCGTACACAGGCACATGCATGGGTACGTGTATTCATGTAATGAGTGTAAGGAGCCGCTGTTTATTTGAGATAGAGCCTTAGAGTTTATTATTCACCAAGCCGTTCTTGTTCGTATCCACACTAATTCATTCTCGTTGCATACAGTTACAGCTGACTTGTTTTCGTGACCTTTTGCTTGTAAAGCTGTAGCCATGATGAACGTCCTTGTTCTCTCTACGCTCTACTCTCCTACACTCACCCATGGTTTCCTTCCTCTTAACCTAACTCTTTCTTCCCACAACTCTGTATTACCCTCGCATTCTGCGTCTTGGCTCCCCTTATTTCCTCCGCTTCCTTGTCCCATACCTTCATTTCTTTCATGTTTCCTCTTACACAATTCTGTTTTCTAGTCGCTTCGTCATTTGTCTTCCGCGGACCAGACTGCTGATGGCAAGGGTTGTCCCGAGGTGGTGGTGCTGCTGCTAGTGTTGCTGGTGGTGGTGGTGGTGCTGCTGCTGCTAGTGTTGCTGGTGGTGGTGGTGGTGCTGCTGCTAGTGTTGCTGGTGGTGGTGGTGGTGCTGCTGCTGCTAGTGTTGCTGGTGGTGGTGGTGCTGCTGCTGCTAGTGTTGCTGGTGGTGGTGGTGGTGGTGCTGCTGCTGCTGCTAGTGTTGCTGGTGGTGGTGGTGGTGGTGGTGGTGCTGCTGCTAGTGTTGCTGGTGGTGGTGGTGCTGCTGCTGCTAGTGTTGCTGGTGGTGGTGGTGGTGGTGGTGCTGCTGCTGCTGCTGCTGCTAGTGTTGCTGGTGGTGGTGGTGCTGCTGCTGCTGCTAGTGTTGCTGGTGGTGGTGGTGGCTGCTGCGCTAGTGTTGCTGGTGGTGGTGGTGCTGCTGCTAGTGTTGCTGGTGGTGGTGGTGCTGCTGCTGCTAGTGTTGCGTGGTGGTGGTGGTGGTGCTGCTGCTAGTGTTGCTGGTGGTGGTGGTGGTGCTGCTGCTAGTGTTGCTGGTGGTGGTGGTGTTGCTGGTGGTGGTGCTGCTGCTACTAGTGTTGCTGGTGGTGGTGGTGGTGCTGCTGCTGCTGCTAGTGTTGCTGGTGGTGGTGGTGCTGCTACTAGTGTTGCTGGTGGTGGTGGTGGTGGTGGTGCTGCTGCTGCTGCTGTGCTGGTGGTGGTGGTGGTGCTTGCTGCTGCTAGTGTTGCTGGTGGTGGTGCTGTTACTGCTGCTGGTACCTTTGTCTGGGCGTGATGGAAGCTTGTGAGGTTCCTAAGTCTCCTTCACTCCCTCTGTTCTTACAATCTTTACTTCTCAGTTACTCTTACTATTTAAAGACTGAGGAAATAAAGACAGGAAAGGAGAATAAAACAAACTTGAATCACCCACTTGAGTGTGAGACTAACATAAAGAGACCTGGGAGTGAATATGTCAGAAGATCTCACCTTCAAGGATCATAGCAGTGTCACTATCACAACCACAAGGAAAATGATAGGCTGGATAACCAGAAAGCCTTCAGAATAAGAGATGCCAAGCCAGTGATGATAGTCTTCAAGTCTCGTGTTCTCTCCAGGCTGGAGTACTGCTGTATTCTGACGACTCTATTCACTCCTTGGAACGTAAGCGATAGGTACATTATAATCTACACCTTGAAAATTCTAGAGGGAATGGTATCAAATCTGCACACGCCAAGAGGCTTGGCAGACGGTGCAAACTACTCCCAGTGAAAAGCTGGGAAGTAATGAGTACACTAAGGGAAAACTCAATAAGTGTGAAAAGGCCAAGACTTTAAAACGTTCTTCCTTCATACATATAGAGGATTTAAATGAATGGTTCAGAGAACCGACAAGTTGATAAATTAGACACATATGCAACACTTGGGTATCTTTATTGAGAAACGTTTCGCCACACAGTGGTTTCATCAGTCCATACAAATGTGACACCACCTACGACTTCTGCACCTCTCTTGCCTACGGTATATAAGCTGCTTCCTAGCACATATGCTGTATTCTGTTCAAGATTGATGGACTGGCAACATCGACTCAAGGTTGAGGGACTGACCACCTCAAACTCCTCCTGTTCTTCACGATTCTCCTTTGTATGGACTGATGAAGCCACTGTGTGGCGAAACGTTTCCTCAATAAAGATACCCAAGTGTTGCATATGTGTCTAATTTATCATATAGAGGATTACCAACAGACCCCTGGCTGTCATCAAGGAGGACCTGGATAAGTTTCTTGAGTTAGTTCATGATCATCCAGATGTGGTGCTTACGTTGAACTTCGTGCAGCCAGCACCAACAGCCTAGTTGATCAGGTGATCCACCGGGAGGCCTGGTCTGAACTGAGCCACGGAGGTGTTGACTATCCAGGTAGGTATGATCAGGTGATTGTTGCCTGCTGGTGACACCAAAATAGACCGTCCAATTCATTCTAATGAGAACATTAGATCACTCCAGGATGATTTGAATAGACTGATGCAGTGGTCGGAGAAGTGGCAGATGCAGTTTAGTGTAGACAAATGCAAAGTTCTAGACATTGGACAGGAAAATATCCATGCCACAGCCACATATAAACTAAATGTGTAGATGAATGGTTCAGAGAACCGACAAGTTATAAATTAGACACATATGCAACACTTGGGTATCTTTATTGAGGAAACGTTTCGCCACACAGTGGCTTCATCAGTCCAATACAAAGTAGAAAGGTGTAAGGAGAGGAGGAGTTTGAGGTTATCAGTCCCTCGGCCTGGAGTCGATGTGTTCAGTCCATCAATCTTGTTAGAAGTTTGATACAAACGAATTCTTCTACACTTGTCCAACCTTTGGACGAAGACCTACTTAGAATAGTGGATGTACTACTATGACCCCGCCTCCTCCTGCTTCACCTCATCTGATTACAGCATATAAGCCACCTCTACGGCCTTGTGCTACACTTCTAACAAGATTGATGGACTGAACACATCGACTCCAGGCCGAGGGACTGATAACCTCAAACTCCTCCTCTCCTTACACCTTTCTACTTTGTATTGGACTGATGAAGCCACTGTGTGGCGAAACGTTTCCTCAATAAAGATACCCAAGTGTTGCATATGTGTCTAATTTAAAACTAAATGTGGATCTTAATATTACTGATTGCGTTGCGAAAAGGATTTGGGAGTTCTGGTTAGCAGTGCATAAGTGTTCGCAATAAAGAAAACAAAATTTTTGGCTTCAGATCAAGAAGCATAAATAATAGGAGTCCTCAGGTTGTTCTTCAACTCTATATATCCTGGTTAGGCCTCATTTAGATTATGCTGCACAGTTTTGGTCACCGTATTACAAGAATGGATATAAATGCTCGGGAAAACGTACAAAGGAGGATGACAAAGTTGATCCCATGTATCAGAAATCTTTCCTATGAGGATACACTGAGGGCCCTGAATCTGCACTCTCTAGAAAGGCGTAGAATTAGGGGGATATGATTGAGGTGTATAAATGGAAAACAGGAATAAATTAAGGGAATGTAAATAGCGTGCTAAAAAATATCTTGCCAAGACAGGACTCGCAGCAATGGTTTCAAGTTGGAAAAGTTCAGATTCAGGAAGGATATAGGAAAGCACTGGTTTGGTAATAGAGTTGTGGATGAGTGGAACAAACTCCCGAGTACCGTCATAGAAGCTAAAACGTTGTGTAGTTTTAAAAATAGGTTAAGAAATGAGAGGGTTGGATTTGAGTTGGACTTGCACATGAGTAAATAAATTTATCAGAGCTTATAGCTTGGATGGCGTTGAAAATGGGTTCTGCAAGTGTTCTGTTTGTGGGTTGGATTTGTGAAGGACGTGCCTAGTATGGCCCAACGGGCCTGCTGCAGTGTTCCTCCTATCTTGTGTTCTTATGAGTGGGTGTGAGTTGGACCTGACTAGGTTGGGTCATTGGCTTAAGCCGGTAGTAAACTTGGACCTGCCTCGCATGGGCCAGTTGACCTGCTGCAGTGTTCCTTCTTTATGTTCTTATGATACCTGAAGGACGTTTTTGGGAGCCAACGCCCTCGCGGCCCGGCCCCAGACTAGGCCTCCTGGTGGATCAAGGCCTGATCAACCAGGTTGCTGCTGCTGGCTGCACTTAGTCCAATGTACGAACCACAGCTCGGCTGGTAAGGCACTAATTTTGAAGAACTTGTCCAGTTCCGTCTTGAAGACAGCCAGAGGTGTGTTGGTAATTTTCTTTATGGATGGAGGGTGTTGAAGAGTCGGAGACCTCTGACTTTCATAGAGTTCTCTCTTAGGGTATTCGTCGCGCCTCTGCTTTTTCTAGAGGTATTTTGCACAGTCTGCCAAGTTTCTTGTCATACGGAGTGATTTGGAAGTTTAGTTTCGGGACCAGTCCCTCCAAGATTTTCCAGGTGTAAATTATTATGTACCTTTCTCGCCTGCATTCCAAGAAATACAGTTGAAGAGACTTCAAACATTCCCAGTAGTTCAGGTGCTTGACCGAGTGTATACAAGCAATGAAAGTTCTCTGTACGCTTTCCACCTCCGCAGTCTGCCCTGCCTTGAAGGAGGTCGTCAGTATACAACAGTATTCTGGCCCGGAGACAACAAGTGATTTAATTTAAGAGTATCAACATGGATCAGCATCTCTTGTCTTGAAATTTCTGGTCATCCAGCCTCTCATTTTTCCTTTACTTAGTAATGGCAACATTGTTATGATCCTTGACTGTGAGATCTTCCACCTTCATTACTCTTAAATCTCACACATGGGACTTTCGTTCTATCGAATAATGTAAATTTGTCCTATTATGTACATGTTATTATATATATTTCCTCCACTCTACTGAGTGGAAACATTTCCAATAATTTAAATTTATCGGCCCTGTGTGGGCAGTAAATTGACTATGAATGTGTTCCAGTTTTGATATTTCTTCTGCCCTGAACGGGACCGTCAACACTGAACCATCCTCTAGGCGAGACAGCACAAGCTATATGAAAAATGTCACCATTAGCACCATTTCCCTTGTTTTGAAAGTTTTCATTATCCATCCCATCATCTTCCTGGCTGTCATGACATTTACCTTATTGTGTTCTTTGAAAGAAAAGTTAGCCGACATGATTACTCGCAGGTCTTTCACGTGTTTCTCTCTTCTTACATCATATGTCCTTAATTGAAAATCTTACATGACTGATAATGTAAGTAGACTTCATAAAATGTTAATATTATCTTGGGTGTTCGTGAGACCAGCAATCCTTCTAGAGTGTAAAACATTTAACAGGTTTCTGTTGTGTGCTTATTTTGGATGTAACAGAAAGGGCAGACCGAGGCTGAAGGAAGATATTATGGCTTTCAGAAGGTGGCTGAGGACGTTTGTACGCGACTGTTAAATATTAATTTTCATGTGTCGTTATACGTTTGGACAACGACGATGTGTCGTTACTCGAACCTTGATAAATAACAGTGAGAGAAGAATAAGGGTGTGCTATGTACCACAACGACACACACTATAACGACACGAAGTGTGAAGAGAAAGTGTGAAATGCAGCCAAGGTTGAAGGGGAAGCGAAGAAGGAAGAGCATATATAATGTGATGGGAGTATAACGACGGATGGGGTGACTAAGTTAGCTGGAAGGAAGCAGACCAGACGGAAGAATGGGGTTACTAGTACGTCTTAGGATGTGCTGCTGGTGGTTATATTGCTACGTTAGTATTAGTGGTGAGAGATGTATAGTTTTGAGTCTGCCTAGGTATAGTTAAGTTAGTTTCCTCACTGGTCTCTGTGTCTGGCAAGAATGTAGATAACTGTGTTGCCTAAGTGTCTCAATCTTCAACTCGTAGATAACTGGTTCGTAAAAACGACTGGATGATGAATTAGACATTTGTGCAACACTTGCGTGTCTTTGTGGAAACGTTTAGCCAACCAATGACTTCCTCAGTCCAAAACAGAGAACTCAAATTCTGATCTTCAACCATTCTTCTCTGCATTGGACTGATGAAGCCACTGTGGGGCGAAACGTTTCCACAATAAAGATACCTAAGTGTTGCACATGGGTTTGCTTTATCAACCTGACTTAGTAGCGCCGAGATACCTTTTTGATTCCTGCCAGAGTTTCTATACAAAATATACAATAAATGTGATTATAAGGACATACATAACAAAAGGAGACCTTTTAATATCACAGCCTTTTAAGTACAAGAGAGGTTTTATAAAGACTTGTAAGTGAAACACTGAATATAAATGGTCAACTTTTGTCATACGTGTCTTACTTTTGAAGAGTTTCGTGAGTTTCACTCTCTGAGCCCGGCCTTGGGCAGGCTCGTCAGTCACTTGTCTGAAGGAAGTTTTCAGGGAGTCAAAGCCCCCGCAGCTACCTCCCAGACCAGGCCTCCTAGTGGATCAAGACCTGATCAGCCAGTCTATTACTGCCGGTCTCACGCACACCAACCTCTGAATCCCAGCCATACTCCAATTAGTAGCTTTTAATGTTTGAGCTCCATCTAGTACACCGGACCTTTAATGAGCCCCTTGTAAGTAATAAGACCAAGTGGACCTTGATATTGAAGAGGATTGTATTATTTGAAATATATTTAAAATACCATACTAAAAGCAAGTGGATTCATAATTTATAAAAAAAAAAAAGTTTAATTTCAAGAATTTTGTGTAATTCTACGCTCGTATATATTTGAGATGTTTCGAAAATTGGGAACTTTTAGGATTTAATTTTACGTTTCAAATTGTGTCACGTGTGTGAAGATAAGCCGGTAAGATGTTAAGTTAACAAGAACTTGGAAAACTTCAGGTGTCCCTCTAACTGGAGGTAAATCTTGGGACAAACTTCAGGTGTCCCTCAAACTGGAGGTAAATCTTGGGACAAACTTCAGGTGTCCCTCAAACTGGAGGTAAATCTTGGGACAAACTTCAGGTGTCCCTCTAACTGGAGATAAATCTTGGGACAAACTTCAGGTGTCCCTCTAACTGGAGGTAAATCTTGGGACAAACTTCAGGTGTCCCTCAAACTGGAGGTAAATCTTGGGACAAACTTCAGGTGTCCCTCTAACTGGAGATAAATCTTGGGACAAACTTCAGGTGTCCCTCTAACTGGAGATAAATCTTGGGACAAACTTCAGGTGTCCCTCTAACTGGAGATAAATCTTGGGACAAACTTCAGGTGTCCCTCTAACTGGAGATAAATCTTGGGACAAACTTCAGGTGTCCCTCTAACTGGAGATAAATCTTGGGACAAACTTCAGGTGTCCCTCTAACTGGAGATAAATCTTGGGACAAACTTCAGGTGTCCCTCAAACTGGAGGTAAATCTTGGGACAAACTTCAGGTGTCCCTCAAACTGGAGGTAAATCTTGGGACAAACTTCAGGTGTCCCTCAAACTGGAGGTAAATCTTGGGACAAACTTCAGGTGTCCCTCAAACTGGAGGTAAATCTTGGGACAGTGTTTGAGTCTGGTCTGGATCATCACTAAATCGTGACTTGGTAATGATGCAGTTGTGAAGTGTTACAACCACAGTGGTGTCAGTGTTGTTCATGAAGAGCGTGTCACCACGGTGGTGTCAGTGTTGTTCATGAAGAGCGTGTCACCACGGTGGTGTCAGTGTTCATGAAGAGCGTGTCACCACGGTGGTGTCATTGTTGTTCATGAAGAGCGTGTCACCACGGTGGTGTCATTGTTGTTCATGAAGAGCGTGTCACCACGGTGGTGTCAGTGTTGTTCATGAAGAGCGTGTCACCACGGTGGTGTCAGTGTAGTTCATGAAGAGCGTGTCACCACGGTGGTGTCAGTGTTGTTCATGAAGAGCGTGTCACCACGGTGGTGTCAGTGTAGTTCATGAAGAGCGTGTCACCACGGTGGTGTCAGTGTTGTTCATGAAGAGCGTGTCACCACGGTGGTGTCAGTGTAGTTCATGAAGAGCGTGTCACCACGGTGGTGTCAGTGTATTTCATGAAGAGCGTGTCACCACGGTGGTGTCAGTGTTGTTCATGAAGAGCGTGTCACCACGGTGGTGTCAGTGTTGTTCATGAAGAGCGTGTCACCACGGTGGTGTCAGTGTTGTTCATGAAGAGCGTGTCACCACGGTGGTGTCAGTGTATTTCATGAAGAGCGTGTCACCACGGTGGTGTCAGTGTATTTCATGAAGAGCGTGTCACCACGGTGGTGTCAGTGTTGTTCATGAAGAGCGTGTCACCACGGTGGTGTCAGTGTTGTTCATGAAGAGCGTGTCACCACGGTGGTGTCAGTGTTGTTCATGAAGAGCGTGTCACCACGGTGGTGTCAGTGTTGTTCATGAAGAGCGTGTCACCACGGTGGTGTCAGTGTATTTCATGAAGAGCGTGTCACCACGGTGGTGTCAGTGTATTTCATGAAGAGCGTGTCACCACGGTGGTGTCAGTGTTGTTCATGAAGAGCGTGTCACCACGGTGGTGTCAGTGTTGTTCATGAAGAGCGTGTCACCACGGTGGTGTCAGTGTAGTTCATGAAGAGCGTGTCACCACGGTGGTGTCAGTGTAGTTCATGAAGAGCGTGTCACCACGGTGGTGTCAGCGAGGAATCAGTGCAAGAGGCGAGTAAGAAACTTGCTTCTCCTTGATTTAAGTTTGTGTACTACGCAGGTCGTACCTCGCACTGGCCAGTAGGCCTACGACAGTGTTCCCTTTCATCTTGTGTTCTTCTAGTGGTGTTCTGGTCTCGAGCTATGTTCTACCTGGAGGGTATTCCGGGGATCAACGCCCCCGCGGCCCGGTCCCTGACCCGTGGATCAGGGCCTGATCAACTAGGCTATTACTGCTGGCCGCACGTAGTCCAACGTACGAACCACAGCCCGGCTGATCCGGCACTGATCAATTTGTGAAGCTCTTGAGAGCTGTTCTTATTAAACCGGAGATCTTTGTTTACAGTTAAACGTTTAACCAAACAGTGGCTTCTTCAGTCCAATACAGAGAAAAACAGAGGAAGATGAGGAGTGTGAGGTGATCAGTCCCTCATCCTGGAGTCGATGTGTTCAGTCCAACAAGACTGATGGACGACGTTTCAGACCAAGTCGGACCGAAACGACGTTATAAGTTTCTCCTGTGTGCGCGTTATGTGTGTATTGTGCGTCTAATATCAGAGTTTGTTTCTTTTGTTTGGTTGTTGCGGTGAAGGTGTGTGAGGGAGTAAACAAAGACACCGTCTAGGGTGATCATCTGTGGCAGTCACAACTCTTCTCTTAATTGATTGGGTAATTAAGATGAAGACGAGCGGAAGGGTTGAATTACGGGTAGTTAAGGCGGGTTATACGAGCGTGGGAAGCAGCGGGCTCCCGGGACTGTTCTAATTGCAGCAGGGTGGGCACCATACTGCTAGGTAAACAGTAGGTAGGTACATAAATTAGATACATATGCAACACTTGGGTATCTTTGTTGTATCTTTACTGGCGAAACGTTTCCATAAGAAAGATACCCATGTGTTGTACATGTGTCTAATTTATCAACTTGTCTGTTCTCTGAACTATTTATCTCGAGTAGGTAGGTAGTACCTTTGATAAGTTTCGAGGGTCTTACTACTCTCGTCTGGTGCTAGTTTGGTCAACCAGGCTGTTGCTGTTGGAGGCCTGCTGCCCCACATATCTATCACAGCCTGGTTGGTCTGGTACCTGGTGAAGATACAGTTTCCTCTTGAAAACTTCTACACTTGTTCCAGCAGTATTTCTGATATCTTCTGGTAAGATGTTGAATAATCTGGGGCCACGGATGTTGATACAGTGTTCCCTTATTGTGCCCACTGCAACTCTGCTTTTCACTGGGTTTATATTGCACTTTTTCCCATATTTTTCTCTGCAGTATGTAGCAGTGATCCCGGTATACACTTAAGAACTTGTGTCACCTGACCAGGACTGATAAATCAGGCTGTTGGTGCTAGCCCAGTGCTGTTCGATATAGGACCGACAGCCTGGCTAATAAGAAGCTGTTAAGTAAAAGGACACAAATGCAACTAATGTGACATTTTATTGTGGCAACGTTTCGCTCTCCAGGAGCTTTGTCAAGCCGTTACAAACAATACATGGACACAGAGGGTATATATATATATACTCAGAGTGAGGTGTAATACTAGTGGTGGTAGAAGTAGTAGTGATATAAGTCTTTGAATTTCATGAGATGATTGTTGGAATTTAGGTGTTGTACGCAGGCGTTGTTCAGATTGTCGTTCCTACATGCATTAATGTGTTCATTGAGGCGTGTTTCTAGGTTTCTTGCTGTTTCTCCTACATAAATCCTGTCGCAGCCTCCACAAAGAATAGTGTAAACCCCTGCGTTGACTTGTTCACACTATTCCCTGTGGAGGCTGCGACAGGATTTATGTAGGAGAAACAGCAAGAAACCTCGAAATACGTATCAATGAACACATTAATGCATGTAGGAACGATAACCTGAACAACGCCTGCGTACAACACCGAAATTCCACCAGTCATCTCATGAAATTCAAAGACGCCCGACTAGTAATCAAAGAAACTAATTTCCGCAGACGCAAGTGCCTTGAATCAGCACTTATCTCTGTTTCTAACACAATTCAACAAAACAAAGGCAGCTTCACCATCTCTGAAGTCTTAGCAAGAATCCTCCTGAAAACAGTGAACCCTACCATCACATAGTCTCTCCTGCTAATACTACACAAGCACATCGTAGATGTGGAACACTGCTACAGGCCTTCTCTATTCCAACCTCCAGCAGAAATATTTGTCTAACCTATTTTTATACTACCCAAGTAATTGCTTTTATCACCTTTTACTCATGTGCAAGTTGATTGTTCTACCTTAGTGTATTACTACTACTACTACGACTTATATCACTACTACCTCTACCACCACTAGTATTACACCTCACTTGGAGAGTATATATATACCCTCTGTGTCCATGTATTGTTTGTAACGGCTTGACAAAGCTCCTGGAGAGCGAAACGTTGCCACAATAAAATGTCACATTAGTTGCATTTGTGTCCTTTTACTTAACATATTGTATGTAATTCTACTAATAAGAAGCTAAATAGAGGAATATAAAAATATAATTCCTCGCGAATATAGCCAAGGGTCTGTTGGTAATCCCCCTTATGTATTAAAGGAGGGTGTTGAAAAGTCGTGGTCCCTTTACACTTATTGAGTTATTTCTTAGTGTACTCACTACACCTCTGCTCTTCATTGGAGGTATCTTGCGCCACATGATGCTAGTTAAGGAGGTGCAGCTGCAGCAAGTCATAACGCCATTAATGTTAGCACCTCCAGCAATAACACCTGTAGTAACATCAACATTAGCACCTAAAATAACACTGACATTAGTGTTGTCACCAGCAGTAACACCATTACCAACACCACAGACACAACCTACATAAACACCGTCACTAGTACAATAATGCCATCAACATTAGCACCGTATGTACTTATGTACCGCACACCGTCACCACAAACATTAGCACCGTCACCACAAACATTAGCACCGTCACCACAAACATTAGCACCGTCACCACAAACATTAGCACCGTCACCACAAACATTAGCACCGTCACTACAAACATTAGCACCGTCACTACAAACATTAGCACCGTCACCACAAACATTAGCACCGTCACCACAAACATTAGCACCGTCACCACAAACATTAGCACCGTCACCACAAACATTAGCACCGTCACCACAAACATTAGCACCGTCACCACAAACATTAACACCGTCACCACAAACATTAACACCGTCACCACAAACATTAGCACCGTCACCACAAACATTAGCACCGTCACTACAAACATTAGCACCGTCACCACAAACATTAGCACCGTCACCACAAACATTAGCACCGTCACTACAAACATTAACACCGTCACCACAAACATTAACACCGTCACCACAAACATTAACACCGTCACCACAAACATTAGCACCGTCACTAACAGTCACTAAGCTTGATTCACATCAGTTTCAGACAGTTTAATGTCCTACTTCACAGTCAATTTCGCTTCAGAGTTTTTATGTGGATGTGACTACATGCAAGAACTCTGCCCTTGTTTCACCAGTACCAACCCACTTATGAATAATGAGAGACTTGCTACAGTTTCCCCTTCCCCTCGTTTGAGACGCTCAGCCACTCTGGAGAAGGGGAGAGAGTGGGAGGGGAAGGGGGGATTGATTGCGTGGTGGTGTAGGAGAGTAGGGAGGCCAGAGAGAGCAACCTTTGCTACAAAAAAAAGGGAGTGGTGTAGTATTTCTCAATGACCCTGCTACCTATCATACCTACACGCACCTCATATACCTCACCTACCATTGGAACTATGTGATGGAATATGGCGGAGAATCATATATTTGACTCCCACTGTGTAACTGTGTTACAGAATAGGGTAGCAACACACTGCTGCTATACACAAATAACAACGACGTTTCGGTCCGACTTGGCCCATTTACAGTCACACTAACACAAAAGATTGGTATAATGTTTGTCAGGAAACAGAACAAGTGTTTCCTGATGACCCGCAGCTGGAGCTTTTGGTCATCTTATCGAGGCCTTCCACTGACTTACCATCTGCCCCTTCAAAATTTGTGTTTATTATAACCATTTCTGTTTTATAACACAAAAGAGTGAGGGAGCCACCTGTATGTACTGGCTCCCTCACTTTCGTGTGTTAGTGTGACTTTGTAAATGGTCAAAATCGGACCGAAACGTCGTCGTAAACAACTTAGGATGTCATACCTAACAGAAGAAGTACAAAGGGAACAAAGGGCCATACAGGATATTGCAAGAAACCCAAAATATTTCTATTCCTACGCAAAATCCAAGCTAAGAACTACTTGTAGAATTGGACCACTACTGAGAGGAGATTCGTATACTGACGATGAGCAGGATTTGAGTGAAATCCTAATAGAACAGTATGAGTCGGTGTTCAGCAACCTACTAAATGACAGCAAGGTAGAAAATGCAGAAATATTTTTCACTAAAGCAGAAGGCTGCTCAGACCAACTAACTGACATTAGTACAAATCCCATAGATTTCGAAAAAGAAATGGGCAACATGCCCACTCACTCAGCACCTGGACCAGATTCATGGAATGCTTTATTTATAAAGAAGTGCAAAGTACCATTAGGAAGAGCCCTTAGTGTTCTCTGGAGAAAGAGCTTAGATCTAGGTGAAATACCGGAGGCCTTAAAGAGTGCAGACATAGCTCCTTTGCATAAGGGAGGTAGTAGAGCACTAGCTAAAAATTACAGACCAGTAGCCCTCACTTCTCACATCATAAAAATCTTTGAAAGAGTGATGAGACGGCAGATTACAAAGTTTATGGACCAGCACAACCAACATAACCCGAACCAGCATGGCTTTAGAGCGGGACGATTATGCCTGTCACAGCTGCTGAACCATTGTAACAGAATTACATAGGCGTTGGAAGACGACCAAAACGCAGATGTGATTTACACAGATTTTGCAAAGGCGTTTGACAGATGCGATCATGGAGTGATAGCGAACAAAATGAGGGCCATGGGCATTACGGGGAAGATAGGCAGATGGATTTTCGGGTTCCTAACACACACAACACGAAAAGTAGTAGTGAACAGGGGATGATCCAGCATCAACGAGGTCAAAAGCTCAGTACCCCAAGGTATTGTCCTGGCACCTCTGCTGTTTCTCATCCTCATAGCAGACATAGATAAAAACACCCGGCACACTTTTGTATCATCATTTGTAGATGACACTAAAATAAGCATGAAAGTCACTACGGTAGAGGACGCTGAAAAATTACAGGAAGACATAAGCAGGGTCTTCCAGTGGGCAGTGGAGAACAACATGACGTTCAGTGGTGATAAGTTCCAGCTGCTGAGGTATGGAAAGAATGAAGAACTCAAAAGGAACACTATATACTAAATGGAAATAAATGGTATAAAATACCGACACAATGGAAAAATAAACACATAAGCAGTATAATGTGATCCTTTATTGACAACGTTTCGCCCACGCAGTGGCTTTATCCGAGTCACAGACAGATCTACCTGGAAAATGAGCAACATGGAGATATATATAGGGTACAGTCAGGTGGAGAATGCTGGGTCAGGTGGAGAAAGCTGCATGTGAGTCTTAAAAAGTAGTGTGATAGTTAAAAACATAGTGTGACCTAAAGGACCTGCAGTGTACCATTCTTGAGTTCTAGGTGGGATAGCGTTGAAGAAGTTTCTTGGCAATAGGTTCAGCTATGTTGTAGAAGCCGTTGTTCTGGTTGAAGTTGTTGGATATACAGATGAGTGATGATTCTAGGATTCTTCGGTATTGCGTGTTGTCTTCTCTGGCGATGAGTCTTGCGTTTCTGTAGTTGATTAAATGGTTGTGTAAATTTCGGTGTTGAACACAGGCATTTCTTGAGTCGTCAGATCTGCCTGCGTACTGGTGTTCTGAAATGCGTGTTTGTAGGTCTCTGGATGTTTCGCCAACGTATAATTTGCTGCAGCCATTACAAGGGATTGTGTATACCCTGCCGTGGATTGAAGCTTTTCCTGTCTGTTACTGGTAATGTCCTTAATGGTGGTGGATGTGGAGGTGGATACTCGGAATGAGGTCTTAGAAAAATGTTGGAAACTTGTTTGGAAATGGAGTTGGTGGGAAGGACTATGTATCTCTTCTCAGCAGTGTCTTCTCTGGGTGTGTTGAAGATGTTTAATGCCCGTCGTCTGCAGTCTCTAATGAAGTGACGAGGATAGTGAAGTTTGGAAAAAACTTGTTCAATGAGGGAGCATTCTTCTTCAAGGAACTCACTGCTGCAGATTCTGAGTGCGCGCAGGAAAAAGCCTATAATTACACCACGTTTAATTTTGGTGTCGTGGTGAGTAGAAGTGGAGAAGATCGTGTTGATTGGTAGGTTTTCGATAGACTTTAAAACGAAGTTCATGGTCAGCTTTGCAGAGAAGAACATCAAGGAAAGGAAGAGTATTGTCGACTTCTTCTTCTAGTGTAAACTGGATTGATGGCTCAACCTGGTTGAGTTCGTGTTGGAAGCTTGAACGTTGAAGCGTCTGGGAGTTATGATGAGAATGTCGTCAACATAACGAAGCCAGGTGACAGAAGAGGGAATAATAGTGGAAAATCGCTCGGCTTCCAAATGTTCCATATATAGGTTCGCAAGGACGGCACTAAGTGGCGATCCCATGGGTAGTCAAAAGTTTGCTGAAAGAGTTGGTTTTCGAAAGAGAAACATGTAAAGCCCACACATAGTTCAACAAGGTCGATGAAATCGCTGGCTGGAAAGAGGAAGATCAAGCGAGTCGTCAATTTTCCTGCGCAAGAGATCGATAGCTTGTGTAGTAGGTACTTTGGTGAATAGGGATGTTACATCAAGGCTGGAGAGTTTCTTGTTTCTGATGTTGATGTTGCGAATGCGATTGAGAAGGTCACCAGAGTGTTTGAGATGTGCTGGACTGATGGTGCCCAAAAGTTTGGAGAGGTGTTTAGCGAGAATTCCTGAGATTTGGTGGGGAGCACTGCCTATTCCCGAGGATATGGGCCTCAATGGGATACCTGGTTTGTGAGTTTTTGGCAGACCGTACATTCTGGCAGGTCTGGGGTTGTTGGGAATGGTGTGTAGAAGTTTCTTTCCTAGTTCTGATTCCCTCAGAATGCGGCGAGTCTTGTGAAGAAATGTTTTGGTGAGGTTGTCCACTTGATTAGTAGTGAGAGGTTTGTAGGTATCTGGGTCATTAAGTAGATTAAGCATTTTGTTCCTGTAATCGTCAGTGTTCAAGATTACGACACCACCTCCTTTATCAGCGGTGGTAACCCTGATGGTCGTGTCTTCTGCTAAAGTTTTAAGTGCAATGATGTAACGTCGAGGTATGACTTTTTAAGACTCACATGCAGCTTTCTCCACCTGACCCAGCATTCTCCACCTGACTGTACCCTATATATATCTCCATGTTGCTCATTTTCCAGGTAGATCTGTCTGTGACTCGATAAAGCCCACTGCGTGGGCGAAACGTTGTCAATAAAGGATCACATTATACTGCTTATGTGTTTATTTTTCCACTATATACTAAACTCTAGAGGGTCACCAAATAGAACGAAAGGAACAGGTAAAGGACCTGGGAATAATTATGTCAGCTGACCTTTCTTTTAAAGACCATAACAAGACAAAGATCACGACAACCAGGAGAATGTTAAGTAAAAGGACACAAATGCAACTAATGTAACATTTTATTGTGGCAACGTTTCGCTCTCCAGGAGCTTTATCAAGCCGTTACAAACAATACATGGACACAGAGGGTATATATAGGCTCAGAGTGAGGTGCAATACTAGTGGTGGTAGAATTAGTAGTGATATAAGTTGTAGTAGTAGTAATAATACAATAAGGTAGAACAATCATCTTGCACATGAGTAAAAGGTGAAAGCAATTACTTGGGAGGTTAGAATAGAGAAGGCCTGTTGCAGTGCTCCACTTCTGCGATGTGCTTGTGTTGAATTAGCAGGAGAGACTATGTGATGGTAGGGTTTACTGTTTTCAGGAGGATTCTTGCTAAGACTTCAGAGATGGTGAAGCTGTCTTTGTTTTGTTTAATTGTGTTAGAAACAGCGATAAGTGCTGATTCAAGGCACTTGCGTCTGAGGAAATCAGTTTCTTTGTTTGCTAAACGGGCGTCTTTGAATTTCATGAGATGATTGGTAGAATTTCGGTGTTGTACGCAGGCGTTGTTCAGGTTATCGTTCCTACATGCATTAATGTGTTCATTGAGGCGTGTTTCGAGGTTTCTTGCTGTTTCTCCTACATAAATCTTGTCGCAGCCTCCACAGGGTATAGTGTAGACCCCTGCGTTGACTGGTTCATGGTGCTTGGATTTTGTCCTGGTTAGATCCTTTATAGAAGTGCTGAAAGCGATGGCGACTCTAGTGTTAGCTTGTGCAAGTACTTTAGAAATGTTGGATACAACCTGGCTGTTGGGAAGAATTATAACTTTGTTTGGAGTGGTGTTGGTGCGTGGAGAATTAATGATCTGAAGAACTCTTTTCTTGCAATCTTTGATGAAAAAGGAAGGAAATTGTAAATCAGTGAAGGTTTGGTGAATGTATGTACATTCCTCGTCAAGAAACTCAGGACTACAAATTCGGTAAACTCTTAGGAAAAATCCGATGATGATGCTTCTTTTGGTCTTAGTATCTTCACTGGAATAAAAGTGTGTGAGATCATTTTTATTTGTAGGTTTCCGGTAAACTTGAAATCTTAGGTTGTTATTTACTTTGTGGATGAGGACGTCTAGAAAGGGTAGCATGTCATTGGACTCTTCTTCTAGTGTAAACTGGATCGCCGGTTCAACTGCGTTGAGCCTTGCCTGAAGATTCCGTACATCAAAACGTTTGGGAGTTATTACGAGGACGTCGTCCACGTAACGTAACCAAGTGACGCTTGAGGGGATGATGTTGGCGAAGTGTTCAGCCTCTAGGTGTTCCATGTACAAGTTAGCTAAGACGGCACTGATGGGGGACCCCATTCCTATGCCGTAAGATTTCAAGTTTACCGGAAACCTACAAATAAAAATGATCTCACACACTTATTCCAGTCAAGATACCAAACATAAATTTGTCCAACTTGGATCCATTACTGCGAGTTATTTATAGCCCTCCTTTATTAATTCTTATTTTTACATTTCCACGCTTTGGTCATAACCCCCCCCCCCCCCGCCCTCCCTAATTCAAGGCGCTTCCGGAGGACAAATTCAGTGTTTCCTGTCTACGAGGTGCCATCAGAAAGTTCCCGGATTGCCGCTAAAGAAAACATCTATAGGCTTTTTGAGTAAGACACATTTGCAACAATTGGGTATCTTTATTGTTGAAACGTTTCGCCTACTCTGTAGACTTCTTCAGTCAACTGCAAAATGTTACGGTGATACCGACAAGACGTGGAAAAGGACACTTATATGTTCAGTTCACGACATTTATTAGAGGAAAGGTTTCTTATCTCTATTAGGACTGAAGAAGCCACTCGTGTCGAGGTAAAGTTGGTGTAATCAGTCCATCAACCTTGGAGAAAAGTTTGAGGTGATCAGTCCCTCAGCCTGGAGACGAGTTTCACACATACAAGCTGTTCTTTCTTTTAAACATTGTATTCTCTTCCACAAAAAAAAGTTACAACAACGTACTGACAACATCACAAAAAATATCCTTGCAACCTCAGTGGAATGGCCGACCGCACTGAAACTCACCACATTGCTTCACAACATAAGAAGGAAGGAATACTGCAGCAGGCCTACTGGCCCATGCAAGGCACGTCCAAGTCTCCCACTTCATTAAGCCAATGACCCAACCTGGTCAGATCAGGTCACATCCACTTAATTAAGAAGCACAGCGGTAAATTAGACACATATGCAACACTTGGATATCTTTATTGAGGAAACGTTTCGCCACACAGTGGCTTCATCAGTCCATACAAAGGAGAATCGTGAAGAACAGGAGGAGTGTGAGGTTTTCAGTCCCTCAATCTTGAGTCGATGTTGTCAGTCCATCAATCTTGAATAGAATAACAGCATATGAGCAGAGGGAGCTTATATACTGTAGACAGGAGAGGTGCAGCAGTTGTAGGAGGTGTCACATTTGTTCAATGTGGAAGTAGGTCGTGCCCAAGGAATAGGCAAGCGAAGAAATCCCTGTATTAAGATACCAAGATGTTGCAGTGTCAGACAGGATGTGAATGAATGGTTCAGAGAACCGACGAGTTGGTAAATTAGACACATATGCAACACTTGGGCATTCCTTGGGCACGACCTACCAAGTATGGGCCTACTGGCCCATACTTGGCAGGTCCATGTCAAAACCAACCCACTAACAAAAATATTTGTCCAACCTATCCCCATCCAAGCAACAAGCCCCTCCCCAAACAATTGTGCAAGTTCCGTTCAAATCCAACCCCTCTCACTCACAAGAACACAGAAATAACGAACATTGCAGCAAGCCAACTGGTCCACACTAGGCAGGTCCCCCTAAAACCCAAAACCAATCCCACAAACAAAAACTACCCAACCCACCTACTCCATCCATGGAATATGCTTCGATAATCAGGGCATTTTAAAACAGGGTACTGGAAGAGCTGAAGCACCTGGTCCATCACCAGGGCGTTGAAGGAGCTGAAGCACCTGGTCCATCACCAGGGCACTGGATGAGCTGAAGCACCTAGTCCATCACCAGGGCACTGGATGAGCCAAAACACCTGGTCCATCACCAGGGCACTGTTGATGGACGTTTCTCTCAGTGTAATGCTGTTAATTCTCTACGTTGAGCGAAATGTTCTCCCAATATATGCATATTCAACTTGTGTTGGTGTTCACACAGTGTTGTAGTGAAGGTCCTCTTTTAACCTTCAACATTACCGTAGACAGGATGCGCCTCGCTCATATAGACGCATGCGGCTACAATTGCGTTGAGTTGTCTTCGGTTAAACCGTCATTTGTCACAGTTAAATGTCTGTACTGCTCGCCTGTAAGCTGCATCAACTCACATTATTTATGGAATATTAAGTCATAATATAAAATCTAATAAATACTACTCAATCACTTTGTGCCACTTGAGCACGACAGGACGATGTCCAGGTGGTTGTGCAGGTGGTGTCTGCCGCTACGGTGGCAGATGGGTGGCAGGGAGGCTTCGTGCAGGAGTGGAGGACGGAGGGAGGTAGTGGAGGCGGCGAGGTAAAGTGACTCCTGGGACCACCCTCCCTGGTCATCGGAGACGACTCTCCAAAACAGTGGGGGAGGTGGTAGTAGCAGTGATAATGGTAGTAGATGTTGAAAATGTGGATTAGCACGCACTTCACAAGTTACTAGGTTAGGTCAGTCATGTCTGTAACAATATGCGTCCCAGTAACTAGTAATATGTCACATAATGGCTTAACATTTCATCTTTTTAGGTCGAGTATTCCTTACTGATGCGTGTGTGGTAAATTAACCTTAATTACCTCAAAACTAACTCAAAACATTATCTCGTGTTAATTACTATTTGTTCCATTAAAGAAAGTAAGTGAGTTGGTAGACAACAATCATCCAGGGAGGTGCTAAGCCTATCATGCGTGTGATACGTGGGTTTGTAGACTGCAATCACCCAGGGAGGTGCTAGTGCTATCATGCGTGTGTGATGCGTGTGTTGGTAGACAGCAGTCATCCAGGGAGGTGCTACAGACCTATCATGCGTGTGTGATGCGCAAGTCTACTCAATATTTTACACTAGTATAATTGATGTTTCTCCCACCAAGGCAGGGTGGCCCGAAAAAGAAAAACTTCATCATTATTCACTCCATCAATGTCTTGCTAAAGGCGCGCCGACACTTGTTATAAAGCTGCAACATTAACACCTTTCCTTCAGAGTGCAGACACTGTACTTCTCATCTCCAGGACTCAAGTCCGTCCTGCTGCTTTCCCTGAATCCCTTCGTAAATATTTCCCTGCAACACCCTCCAACAGCACGTCAAGGCCTAAAAACATTTGTTTCCATGTCAGTAGTGTTATTGTGTAGTATACTTAGTCTTAACTACTTTATATATATGCTCCGTTGCTAGCCGTGACGTCACGAAGCCCATCACATGTGAACAGTAGGGCAGACAGAGGCCTCGCGGTCAGTTCCAACTAGGCATAGACTGGGCAAGGCAAGGCAAGGCCTGGGCTTCTCTTCAAGACTCTCTTGATCTCTTAATTATACGCCTCCAAGAGATCCAAACTGTGTATTTCTTACTCCGACATCTGACGAACCCCCACGACAAATGGTGACAACTGTGTGGATGTGATTTTGACGATTACGCAGAAGCAAATGCCATGTTTGGAGCATTTACAGAAACACATACAAGGGATGTTTTGGACGGAGAGATTCAGATAGAAAACTATAACATGTATAGATGTGATAGAATTAATAGGTCACAGGGAGGAGTAGGACTCTATATAAAAGATACTCTCTGTTGCACAGAAGTTTTGAACGCTACGAATGATATAGTAGAAATCCTCGGCATTAAAGTGGAAAATAAGAATCTAGTAATTATCCTAGTATACAAACCACCATCAGCAACTGCGGAGGAATTCACAGAGCAGTTAAAGAAGATAGATAGCTATCTGGATAGGCTAGAAAATCCCACCCCAAACATTTTAATCCTTGGAGATTTTAATCTCCCTCATGTAAAATGGAAGATGAGGCACCATAATGTTATACCAGAAATAACTCCTGGAAGCACCCTGGCCCAACAGGCACATACCAGGGAACTAATGAGGCTTTGTGAAAAGTACTCACTAAACCAACAGATAATTGATCCCACTAGAAATGAAAATACCCTGGATTTGATATTCACAAACAACGAGGAATTAATCAGAGACATAACAGTTACAAAAACAATATACTCTGATCATAACATCATAGAAGTTCAAACTAGTATTAACTCAGGGTTAGGGAACTGCGACACTAATGTTAGAGACGGAATGTTCAGTAAGTTTAATTTTAATAACCATAGAATTGACTGGGAAAAAATAAACCAAGAGCTATCAGACATATCATGGGAATCAGACATGAGCACCCTAAATCCCCACCAGTGCCTAGAGAAGCTGAATACAGAAGCATACAAGGTATGTATGAAACACGTACCATTGAGGAAACCCCGAAGAAGATAAGATATAGAGAGAGAGCGTAGGAGATGGTACAGGAGAAGAAAACGGGTTACTGAATTGCTGAAAAACACAGTTATGTTGCAACAGAAGAGAGATAGCCTTAACCGAGAGATCACGGAATTAGAACAAAAACTTAAGATGTCATACCTGACAGAAGAAGTACAAAGGGAACAAAGAGCCATACAGGATATTGCAAGAAACCCAAAATATTTCTACTCCTATGCAAAATCCAAGCTAAGAACTACCTGTAGAATTGGACCATTATTGAGAGGAGATTCGTATACGGACGATGAACAGGAAATGAGTGAAATTCTAAAAGAACAGTATGAGTCAGTGTTCAGCAACCCACTAAATGACAGCAAGGTAGAAAATGCAGAAATATTTTTCACTCCAGCAGAAGGCTGCGCAGACCACCTAACCGACATTAGTACAAATCCCATAGATTTCGAAAAAGAAATGGCCAACATGCCCACTCACTCAGCACCTGGACCAGATTCATGGAATGCTTTATTTATAAAGCAGTGCAAAGTACCATTAGCAAGAGCCCTTAGTATTCTGTGGAGAAAGAGCTTAGATCTAGGTGAAATTCCAGAGGCCTTAAAGAGTGCAGACATAGCTCCTTTGCATAAGGGAGGTAGTAGAGCACTAGCTAAAAATTACAGACCAGTAGCCCTCACTTCTCACATCATAAAAATCTTTGAAAGAGTGATGAGACGGCAGATTACAAAGTTCATGGACCAGCACAACCAACATAACCCGAACCAGCATGGCTTTAGAGCGGGTCGATCATGCCTGTCACAGCTGCTGAACCATTATGACAGAATTACGGAGGCATTGGAGGACGACCAAAACGCAGATGTGATTTACACAGATTTTGCAAAGGCGTTTGACAAATGCGATCATGGAGTGATAGCGCACAAAATGAGGGCCATAGGCATTACGGGAAGGTAGGCAGATGGATTTTTGAGTTCCTAACACAAAGAACACAAAAAGTAGTAGTGAACAGGGCAAGATCCAGCATCAGCGAGGTCAAAAGCTCAGTGCCCCAAGGCACTGTCCTGGCACCTCTGCTGTTTCTCATCCTCATAGCAGACATAGATAAAAACACCCAGCACACTTTTGTATCATCATTTGCAGATGACACTAAAATAAGCATGAAAGTCACTACGGTAGAGGACACTGAAAAATTACAGGAGGACATAAGCAGGGTCTTCCAATGGGCAGTGGAGAACAACATGACGTTCAATGGTGATAAGTTTCAGCTGCTTAGGTATGGAAAAAATGAAGAACTCAAAAGGAACACTATATACAAAACGCAAGAGGGTCACCACATAGAACGAAAGGAACACGTAAAGGACTTGGGAATAATTATGTCTGCTGATCTGTCGTTTAAAGACCATAACAAGACAAAGATCACAACAGCCAGGAAGATGACGGGGTGGGTATTGAGAACTTTCAAAACAAGGGAAATAATGCCGATGGTGACACTATTCAAATCGCTAGTGCTCCCTCACTTAGAATACTGCTCAGTGCTGACGGCCCCGTTCAGGGCAGGAGAAATAGCAGAGCTGGAACAAATCCAGAGATCGTTTACGGCTCACATTGAGCCATTGAAACATCTAAATTATTGGGAACGCCTTCAAGTCTTGAACATGTACTCATTGGAGCGGAGGAGAGAGAGATACATGATAATATATACATGGAAAGTACTTGAGGGCCTGGTCCCAAATCTGCACACTGCCATAACAACATACTGGAGTGAGAGATATGGGAGAAAGTGTAAAATAAAACCAGTGAGGAGCAGGGGTGCGGTGGGGACAATACGGGAGCACTGTATTAACATCCGGGGTCCCAGACTATTCAACATCTTACCAGAAGATATCCGAAACACGGCTGGAACCAGTGTAGAAAGAAGCCTTCAAGAGGAAACTGGACAAATATCTTCACCAGGTGCCAGATCAACCAGGCTGTGATGGATATGTGGGGCAGCGGGCCTCCAGCAGCAACAGCCTGGTTGACCAGGCAAGCACCAGACGAGCCTGGCCCATGGCCGGGCTCAGAGAGTAGATACTCTCGAAACTCTTCAAAGGTATATCAAAGGTAAGCCAGTTGGACATTGTGTGTGACCGCGTGGAGGCCTAGAGAGAAACGCTAACCCACAACCAAGCCAGCATCATCCAGCCTTGTCCATACAACTTCCTGGTTAGTTTTGTTTATTTGCTAACCTACGAGGAGTTGATCTGGGTTTTGCAAATTAAGCCAAGCCACTTAAGCCAGTCTGTAAGAGGAGAGACTAAGCCACCCAGCCTGCCTAAGCCAGTCACCCAGCCTGCCTAAGCCAGTCACCCAGCCTGCTCCATTACTGCTGTGTGTATAGTTGCAAGCATTCATGCCATCCCATCTAGCCAGTGTCGAGGACTTAACAATCTAGCTGAGAGAGAAGTAAGCCAAGCAAAATCCACTTAGAAATTTTTGTCTCCATGTGCTGTACCACGCTGTGCTACCAGTAAAACGCTGGTCAGTGATAATCACTATCCCTGTGGTTCAATTGTGGCCTATCAAGCCGCCTTGGCTTATTACCATGTGAATTTCTAGTGCTAGCCAAACGCTCCTATCTAACACGCTCACGCATGCTTGCTGGACGTCCAAGCCCCTCGCACACAAAACCTCCTTTACCCCCTCCATCCAACCTTTCCTAGGCCGACCCCTACCCCGCCTTCCCTCCACTACAGATTTATACACTCTCGAAGTCATTCTATTTTGTTCCATTCTCTCTACATGTCCAAACCATCTCAACAACCCCTCCTCAGCCCTCTGGATAATAGTTTTGGTAATCCCGCACCTCATCCTAATTTCCAAACTACGAATTCTCTGCATTATATTCACACCACACATTGCCCTCAGACATGACATCTCCACTGCCTCCAGCCTTCTCCTCGTTGCAACATTCACCACCCATGCTTCACACCCATATAAGTGTGTTGGTATAAGTATACTCTCATATATTCCCCTTTGTTTCCATGGACAAAATTCTGTATCCACAGACTCCTCAGTGCACCATTCACCTTTTTCCCCTCGTTGGTAGACAGCAACCACCCAAGGAGGTACTAACGTCCTGCCAAGTGAGTGTGAAACAGAAACCTGTAACTGTTTTATATGATGGTAGGATTGCTGGTGTCCCTTTTTCTGTCTCATAAACACACTGGATAACAGGTATATCTTGCTACTTCTACTTACACTTAGGTCACACTACACAGGCATATATATACTTACACACATCTAGGTTTTTCTTCTTTTTTTCTTAATAGTTCTTCTAATTTATTTTCTCTATTCTTCATGGGGAAGTGGAAAAGAATTTTTCCTCCTTAAGCCATGCGTGTCGTATGAGGCGACTAAAATGCCGGGAGCAATGGGCTAGTAACCCCTTCTCCTGCAGAAAATACTAAAAAAGTGAAAAATAAAAACTTTTATTTCCTAATATACTTTTATTTATTTCTGTAATATTTCCTTTCCAATTTAGGCCTGGTGTGTGTGGGGCCGCGAGGTTATGATTCCTGAAATTAACAATATATAAAGCGTAGTAGCAAGCGGTCAAAATACACGAGAAGTAGGCACTTTTATTAGTCAGCCTCGGTATATTTGGTTTGTATGGTAAATCATCAGCGTCATAATGAAAAGATGTTTGTGTATTTTCTATCAGTTCTATATTGAAAGAATGTCACGTGCACCTTGTTGGTGTTGATTTGTGTATTGATTACATCAGCTGTGAACGGGAAGCAGCTGTCTGTCAGCTGATTATGTGATTGATGGAGTGGTGGTGGTGAGGGGCTAGTTGCATGACGTCCACCACATATAACTTACAGATACGAGATACCATAACCTAAGTTAACTTTGATATTATATGTAAAATGTTGCTTTCATATTAAGTTTATTGTAGTCCTAATGACATTACTGGTGAAGAATGGCAGGTGAGTCGTATTTCACCTAGTCTACGTTATATCAGGTACACACACACACACACACACACACACACACACACACACACAAGGGAAGGGCAAAGAAGACCGCAGACAGAGTATAGTCTAGGTGGCCAAAGACTGCAAACCTCACTCAAAGAAAAAGATCTTGGGGTGAGTATAATACCGAGCACATCTCCTGAGGCACACATCAATCAGATAACTGCTGCAGCATACGGGCGGCTGGCAAACCTAAGAATAGCGTTCCAATACCTCACCAAGGAATCATTCAAGACTCTGTATACCATATACGTCAGGCCCATACTGGAGTATGCAGCACCAGTTTGGAACCCACACCTGGTCAAGCACGTCAAGAAATTAGAGAAAGTGCAAAGGTTTGCAACAAGACTAGTCCCAGAGCTAAGGGGATTGTCCTACGAAGAAAGGTTAAGGGAAATCGGCCTGACGACACTAGAGGACAGGAGGGTTAGGGAGACATGATAACGACATATAAAATACTGCGAGGAATAGATAAGGTGGACAGAGACAAGATGTTCCAGAGAGGGACACAGAAACAAGGGGTCACAATTGGAAGTTGAAGACTCCTATGAGTCAAAGGGATGTTAGGAAGTATTTCTTCAGTCATAGAGTTGTCAGGAAGTGGAATAGCTTGGAAAGCGACATAGTGGAGGCAGGAACCATACATAGTTTTAAGACTAGGTTTGATAAAGCTCATGGAGCAGGGAGAGAGAGGACCTAGTAGCAATCAGTGAAGAGGCGGGGCCAGGAGCTATGACTCGACCCCTGCAACCACAAATAGGTGAGTACACACACGCACGCACGCACGCACACACACTAGTCCCGGAGCTAAGGGGTATGTCCTACGAGGAGAGGTTAAGGGAAATCGACCTGACGACGCTGGAGGACAGGAGAGATAGGGGGGATATGATAACGACATATAAAATACTGAGAGGAATCGATAAGGTGAACAGAAACAGGATGTTCCAGAGATGGGACACAGCAACAAGGAAGTTGGAAGTTGAAGACTCAGACGAATCACAGGGATGTTAGGAAGTATTTCTTCAGTCACAGAGTTGTCAGGAAGTGGTATAGTCTGGGAAGTGATGTAGTGGAGGCAGGATCCATACATAGCTTTAAGGAGAGGTATGATAAAGCTCATGGAGCAGGAAGAGTGACCTAGTAGAGGACAGTGAAGATGCGGGGCCAGGAGCTGTGAATCGACCTCTGCAACCACAACTGGGTGAGTACATACATATAAGGCTAGGTTACTCAGGTGGTGAAGTCTTACATGTACTGCTACTCACAACATTAGTTAGGAAACATGGTGAGCAGCGGGCCTCCAAGGCAAGCACCAGACGAGCCTGGCCCATGGCCGGGCTCCGAGAGTAGTAAGGCTCATCAAAGGTATAACAGATGTAAGTGTTTCCTGAGGCGGGTTCAACAGTGAGGCCAAACCCATGTCTTCCACACTATATATAATACACTTGTCACTTGCTTCACCTCTCACTGTCACCAACGTTCTTCACCTCTCATCACCAACGTTCTTCACCTCTCATCACCAAAGTTCTCACCTCTCATCACCAACGTTCTTCACCTCTCATCACCAACGTTCTTCACCTCTCATCACCAACGTTCTTCACCTCTCATCACCAAAGTTCTCACCTCTCATCACCAACGTTCTGCACCTCTCTCACCACCATTGTTCTTCACCTCTCACCACTATCACCAACGTTCTGCACCTCTCATCACTATCACCAACATTCGCTATAGTGAAGCTCCGGCACTCCACCATAGCCACTTCCTTGTAGTGCTCCTGGCGTTCGTATTCTTTTCCATGTTCGTGTGTGAGGTGTTTGTCTTTTTTTCAAATTGTCTGTTTTTTTCCCTGTATATTTTCATTTTTTTTCCTTACCAAGAGCGCTGAATGATTCCATAGATCAAAACGCTCTGTAAATCTCACGTATAAATTCAAATTCTGCTGAAACTAGGATTGTGAAATCTAGGTATCTTCGTCCGTCAAATGCTAGCTGTGCTGCTAGGCTGTGAGGCAAGTTTAAAACAAGCCTGGCCTAGGGTCGGGCAGGGGGAGTGGGGACAACTCTCGATGCCCATTAAAGGTATATTTGAAAGGTAGCAGAAATAATGTAGATAAATGGTTCAGAGAACCGACGAGTTGATAAATTAGACAGTTGCAACACTTGGGTCTCTTTATTATAGAAACGTTTCGCCACACAGTGACTTATTAGTCCAATAAAGAACGGTTGAAGATCAGAAGGAGAATGAGGTAATCAGTCCCTCAGCCTGGAGTCGATTTAATCAGTCCATCAATCTGATTACCTTAAGAGTCCTGATCTTCATCATTCTTCTGTGTATAGGACTGATGAAGCCAAGGTGGGGCGAAACGTTTTCACAATAAAGATACCCAAGTTTTGCACATGTGTTTAATTTCTCAGCAGAAACAATGCAAGTGTTTCTGATACCTAGCCAGTGGTACACCAGTGGCAACCTAGCAACTGGTACACCAGTGGTAACCTAGCCAGTGCTTCACCAGTGGCAACATAGCCAGTGGTACACCAGTAGTAACTTAGCTTCTGATACCCATTACTGATACACCAGTGGTAACCTAGCCACTGATACACCAACAGTAACTTAGCTGCTCATACCCAGCACTGGTACACCAGTGGTAACCTAGCCAGTGGTACACCAGTGGTAACCTAGCCAGTGGTACACCAGTGGTAACCTAGCCAGTGGTACACCAGTGGTAACCTAGCCAGTGGTACACCAGTGGTAACCTAGCCAGTGGTACACCAGTGGTAACCTAGCAACTGGTACACCAGTGGTAACCTAGCCAGTGGTACACCAGTGGTAACCTAGCAACTGGTACACCAGTGGTAACCTAGCCAGTGGTACACCAGTGGTAACCTAGTCAGTGGTACACCAGTGGTAACCTAGCCAGTGGTACACCAGTGGTAACCTAGCCAGTGGTACACCAGTGGTAACCTAGCCAGTGGTACACCAGTGGTAACCTAGCAACTGGTACACCAGTGGTAACCTAGCCAGTGGTACACCAGTGGTAACCTAGCCAGTGGTACACCAGTGGTAACCTAGCCAGTGGTACACCAGTGGTAACCTAGCCAGTGGTACACCAGTGGTAACCTAGCCAGTGGTACACCAGTGGTAACCTAGCAACTGGTACACCAGTGGTAACCTAGCCAGTGGTACACCAGTGGTAACCTAGCAACTGGTACACCAGTGGTAACCTAGCCAGTGGTACACCAGTGGTAACCTAGTCAGTGGTACACCAGTGGTAACCTAGCCAGTGGTAAACCAGTGGTAACCTAGCCAGTGGTACACCAGTGGTAACCTAGCCAGTGGTACACCAGTGGTAACCTAGCAACTGGTACACCAGTGGTAACCTAGCCAGTGGTACACCAGTGGTAACCTAGCCAGTGGTACACCAGTGGTAACCTAGCCAGTGGTACACCAGTGGTAACCTAGCCAGTGGTACACCAGTGGTAACCTAGCCAGTGGTACACCAGTGGTACACCAGTGGTAACCTAGCCAGTGGTACACCAGTGGTAACCCAGCAACTGGTACACCAGTGGTAACCTAGCCAGTGGTACACCAGTGGTAACCTAGCAACTGGTACACCAGTGGTAACCTAGCCAGTGGTACACCAGTGGTAACCTAGCAACTGGTACACCAGTGGTAACCTAGCCAGTGGTACACCAGTGGTAACCTAGCAACTGGTACACCAGTGGTAACCTAGCCAGTGGTACACCAGTGGTAACCTAGCAACTGGTACACCAGTGGTAACCTAGCCAGTGGTACACCAGTGGTAACCTAGCCAGTGGTACACCAGTGGTAACCTAGCCAGTGGTTCACCAGTTTCAACCTAGCCAGTGGTACACCAGTGGTAACCTAGCAACTGGTACACCAGTGGTAACCTAGCCAGTGGTACACCAGTGGTAACCTAGCCAGTGGTACACCAGTGGTAACCTAGCCAGTGGTACACCAGTGGTAACCTAGCAACTGGTACACCATAGGTAACCTAGCCAGTGGTACACCAGTGGTAACCTAGCCAGGAGTACACCAGTGGTAACCTAGCCAGTGGTACACCAGTGGTAACCTAGCCAGTGGTTCACCAGTGGCAACCTAGCCAGTGGTACACCAGTGGTAACCTAGCAACTGGTACACCAGTGGTAACCTAGCAACTGGTACACCAGTGGTAACCTAGCCAGTGGTACACCAGTGGTAACCTAGCCAGTGGTACACCAGTGGTAACTTAGCCACTGGTACACCAGTGGTAACTTAGCCACTGGTACACCAGTGGTAACTTAGCCACTGGTACGCCAGTGGTAACTTAGCCACTGATACCCACCACTGATACACCAGTGGTAACTTAGCCACTGTACACCAGTGGTAACTTAGCCACTGGTACACCAGTGGTAACTTAGCCACTGGTACACCAGTTTTAACTTAGCCACTGGTACGCCAGTGGTAACTTAGCCACTGGTACCCAGCACTGATACACCAGTGGTAACTTAGCCACTGATACACCAGTGGTAACTTAGCCACTGATACACTTGTGGTAACTTAGCCACTGGTACCCACCACTGATACACAAGTGGTAACTTAGCCACTGTACACCAGTGGTAACTTAGCCACTGTACACCAGTGGTAACTTAGCCACTGGTACACCAGTGGTAACTTAGCCAGTGGTACACCAGTGGTAACGTAGCCACTGGTACCCACCACTGATACACCAGTGGTAACTTAGCCACTGTACACCAGTGGTAACTTAGCCACTGTACACCAGTGGTAACTTAGCCACTGGTACACCAGTGGTAACTTAGCCACTGATACCCACCAGTGGTACACCAGTCGTAACTTAGCTACTGATACCCACCAGTGGTACACCAGTCGTAACTTAGCCACTGATACCCAGCGCTGATACACTAGTCGTAACTTAGCCACTGATACCCAGCACTGATACACCAATTTTAACGTATAATAATAATATATTTATTTCTACAAGTACATTCACAACGTATAAAGGCCTAGGTGACATCAGTAACATACCTGGAGAGGGTTTCGGGGGTCAACGCCCCCGCGGTTCGGTCTGAGACCAGGCCTTGTGGTGGATCAGGGTCTGATCAACCAGGCCGCTTGTTATGCAGAGCATTTCGGGCAAATTGGGTCAATTTTGACCCAGGATGCGACCCACACCAGTCGACTAACACCCAGGTACCCATTTTACTGATGGGTGAACATAGACAACCGGTGTAAGGAAACACGCATGTTTCTACCCTCGCCAGGAATCGAACCAGGACCCTCGCCGTGTGAAGCGAGAGCTTTAGCCACCAGGTCACGGGGCACCGTAGTTAGGAAACAGTTTTCTTGGCCATAAAATACGTACGACCACTACCACTGTCTAACACCTCAAAATACCACCAACACAAAAGTCATCATGTACAACACTCATTACTGGCAAACATTTTGATGTGTTGCCAGAGTGTGAAGTAGAGGAAGTTTAGTCCGGGTGTGGAAATAACGTGAGGTAATGGATTTCCGGGTTGATGGCTGGTTGACTGACACCTGGCTGGCCAGATGGTGGTTAGCTGACTGGCTGAGAAGGGTGGTAGGCTGGTTGACAGGTTGGTGGTACAGCTATGGAGAAGATAGGTACCGACTGTGTCTACTCTAGTCACTGATACCATGTGTGTGTGTGTGTGTGTGTGTGCTAGCAGCTGTACCAAGAGTCTCTGCAACAGTTAACATTGTACACTTTAAGAGTACAAGTTGCAAGAGTTAGTTCACCTCTTCTGGCGAAGAGTTAAAAGTGAACGACGGCGTTGACCCTTAACTGTTAGAACGTGACCCCACGTTCACTGTGTCTCCCAACAAGAGTAATAAACGTTCACATTGTTCCCACCTAGAATTATACACGTTCACATTGTCCCCCACCAAGATGAACACATGCTAGAACAGTGTTCAGATTATCATAGTTTGTATTAAGGTGTGGTAGTAAATTAATGACTCAACATATTTGCTGATAATCAGGGAAATGATGAGAATAAAGTGAAGAAGCCGGGGAAGGTTGGTGCAGCAGCAGCAGCAGGCTTCAGCCTGGGTGTTGACGCTGCAACGTTTCGCCTACACACTAGGCTTCTTCCGTCACATAAAAGGGAGCAGTAGTAGTAGTGAAATGAAGAAGATGTAATCAGTCCATCAGCCTTGGAGAAAAAGTATTTTAGAGGTGTTGAGTCCCTGAGCCTGGGGAAGAGTTCAGTGTATCGTATGCAACACCACGAGGTTCACCTGCAACTGTTTGGAGTAATCTGTTCTCTCTTGAAGACAGCAGCCACGTGTTAAGAATTAAACACGTGTGCAACATCTGGGTATCTATATTTGTAGACGTTTCGCCCTCCAGTGGCTTTATCAATACGAATTGAAGAACATAATGGGAAGACTGTAGAACTATATACAGAAGACGAGGTAATCAGTCCCTCCAACTGAGGGACTGATTACCTCGTCTGTTGTATATAGTTCTACAGTCTTCGTATTATGTCCTAGAATTTGTACTGATAAAGCCACTGGAGGGCGAAACGTCTACAATAAAGATACCCAGATGTTGCACATGTGTCTAATTCATTATCTTGTTGGTTTTGTATACCATTCAGGTACAACTATGAGTTTGTTGGTAATGCCCATTATGCATCAAGGAAGGGTGTTGAAGAGTCGTGGTCCCTTAACATTTATTAAGAGTTCTCTCAGTGTAGTCATCGCTCCCTTGCTTATCACTGGAGTTATCCTGCAGCGACTGCAGGATCCTCAGTGATAAACAGTGGAGCTGTCAAAGGTATAGAGACTACGTCATTGCCGTCTGCGCTGCGGCAAGCACAATTTGCATAATATAACGCATTTCCAATATTTTATACGTTTCATATGGACGCGAGAGGGGAATATTTTCCACATTCTTCAAGATTTAGAATTCTGCTGAGTTGCATTTTCGTCATTCTAGTTTATGGGGGTGTGAAATAGGGGGTGCTTTCCCACCTTGTGGGGATGTGAAGGAGGGGGTGCTTTCCCACCTTGTGGGGGTGTGAAGGAGGCGGTGCTTTCCCACCTTGTGGGGGTGTGAAGGAGGGGGTGCTTTCCCACCTTGTGGGGGTGTGAAGGAGGGGGTGCTTTCCCACCTTGTGGGGGTGTGAAGGAGGCGGTGCTTTCCCACCTTGTGGGGGTGTGAAGGAGGGGTGCTTTCCCACCTTGTGGGGGTGTGAAGGAGGCGGTGCTTTCCCACCTTGTGGGGGTGTGAAGGAGGCGGTGCTTTCCCACCTTGTGGGGTGTGAAGGAGGGTGCTTTCCCACCTTGTGGGGGTGTGAAGGAGGGGTGCTTTCCCACCTTGTGGGGGTGTGAAGGAGGCGGTGCTTTCCCACCTTGTGGGGGTGTGAAGGAGGCGGTGCTTTCCCACCTTGTGGGGGTGTGAAGGAGGCGGTGCTTTCCCACCTTGTGGGGGTGTGAAGGAGGCGGTGCTTTCCCACCTTGTGGGGGTGTGAAGGAGGGTGCTTTCCCACCTTGTGGGGGTGTGAAGGAGGCGGTGCTTTCCCACCTTGTGGGGGTGTGAAGGAGGCGGTGCTTTCCCACCTTGTGGGGGTGTGAAGGAGGCGGTGCTTTCCCACCTTGTGGGGGTGTGAAGGAGGGGTGCTTTCCCACCTTGTGGGGGTGTGAAGGAGGGGTGCTTTCCCACCTTGTGGGGGTGAAGGAGGGGTGCTTTCCCACCTTGTGGGGGGGTGAAGGAGGCGGTGCTTTCCCACCTTGTGGGGGGGTGAAGGAGGCGGTGCTTTCCCACCTTGTGGGGGTGTGAAGGAGGCGGTGCTTTCCCACCTTGTGGGGGTGTGAAGGAGGCGGTGCTTTCCCACCTTGTGGGGGTGTGAAGGAGGCGGTGCTTTCCCACCTTGTGGGGGTGTGAAGGAGGCGGTGCTTTCCCACCTTGTGGGGGTGTGAAGGAGGCGGTGCTTTCCCACCTTGTGGGGGTGTGAAGGAGGCGGTGCTTTCCCACCTTGTGGGGGTGTGAAGGAGGCGGTGCTTTCCCACCTTGTGGGGGTGTGAAGGAGGCGGTGCTTTCCCACCTTGTGGGGGTGTGAAGGAGGCGGTGCTTTCCCACCTTGTGGGGGTGTGAAGGAGGCGGTGCTTTCCCACCTTGTGGGGTGTGAAGGAGGGTGCTTTCCCACCTTGTGGGGGTGAAGGAGGCGGTGCTTTCCCACCTTGTGGGGGTGTGAAGGAGGCGGTGCTTTCCCACCTTGTGGGGGTGTGAAGGAGGCGGTGCTTTCCCACCTTGTGGGGGTGTGAAGGAGGCGGTGCTTTCCCACCTGTGGGGGTGTGAAGGAGGCGGTGCTTTCCCACCTTGTGGGGGTGTGAAGGAGGCGGTGCTTTCCCACCTTGTGGGGGTGTGAAGGAGGCGGTGCTTTCCCACCTTGTGGGGGTGTGAAGGAGGCGGTGCTTTCCCACCTTGTGGGGGTGTGAAGGAGGCGGTGCTTTCCCACCTTGTGGGGGTGTGAAGGAGGCGGTGCTTTCCCACCTTGTGGGGTGTGAAGGAGGCGGTGCTTTCCCACCTTGTGGGGGTGTGAAGGAGGCGGTGCTTTCCCACCTTGTGGGGGTGTGAAGGAGGCGGTGCTTTCCCACCTTGTGGGGTGTGAAGGAGGCGGTGCTTTCCCACCTTGTGGGGGGTGAAGGAGGCGGTGCTTTCCCACCTTGTGGGGGTGAAGGAGGCGGTGCTTTCCCACCTTGTGGGGGTGAAGGAGGCGGTGCTTTCCCACCTTGTGGGGGTGTGAAGGAGGCGGTGCTTTCCCACCTTGTGGGGGTGTGAAGGAGGCGGTGCTTTCCCACCTTGTGGGGGTGTGAAGGAGGCGGTGCTTTCCCACCTTGTGGGGTGTGAAGGAGGCGGTGCTTTCCCACCTTGTGGGGGTGTGAAGGAGGCGGTGCTTTCCCACCTTGTGGGGGGTGAAGGAGGCGGTGCTTTCCCACCTTGTGGGGGTGAAGGAGGCGGTGCTTTCCCACCTTGTGGGGTGTGAAGGAGGCGGTGCTTTCCCACCTTGTGGGGGTGTGAAGGAGGCGGTGCTTTCCCACCTTGTGGGGGTGAAGGAGGCGGTGCTTTCCCACCTTGTGGGGTGTGAAGGAGGCGGTGCTTTCCCACCTTGTGGGGGTGAAGGAGGCGGTGCTTTCCCACCTTGTGGGGGGGTGAAGGAGGCGGTGCTTTCCCACCTTGTGGGGGTGTGAAGGAGGCGGTGCTTTCCCACCTTGTGGGGGTGAAGGAGGCGGTGCTTTCCCACCTTGTGGGGTGTGAAGGAGGCGGTGCTTTCCCACCTTGTGGGGGTGAAGGAGGCGGTGCTTTCCCACCTTGTGGGGGTGAAGGAGGCGGTGCTTTCCCACCTTGTGGGGGTGAAGGAGGCGGTGCTTTCCCACCTTGTGGGGGTGTGAAGGAGGCGGTGCTTTCCCACCTTGTGGGGGTGTGAAGGAGGCGGTGCTTTCCCACCTTGGTGACGGTGATGTGCTGAACGATATTGTCATGAGTGGAGCAGATATACCTGCAGAGGCAGATATACCTGCCAGTTCACGTGTCCAACGTGAACTGGCAGGTATATCTTGCAAACTAATTATTGCGTAGCCTTGTATTTCCTTTCCTGTGTGTTTATAGTTTTGACTAATTATTTTTCCAATTTAATGTGTCTTTCTTAAGATTAGGTGCGATGATTATGGGAAGCTTTAAGAGATAACTAAGAGTATTCACAGTTATTGCTTCTGTTTTCGTCATCAGAGTTGATTTACAATTCTTGTTTCCGTGTTGTTGATTGGTTGTTGAGCGAGCGTGTGCTTAACACGGGAGGTACTGCAGAAATATTACTTATACCGTGGACACTGTATGCTTGTGCCAGCATAATGGTGTCCTGTGATGACTTAATGGAGATTCCTTGCCCTTGTATACCCCTACCTGGAGTCTACCTGGAGGGTATTCTGGGGGTCAACGCCCCCGCGGCCCGGTCCATGACCAGGCCTCCTGGTGGATCAGGGTCTGATCAAGCAGGCTGTTACTGTTTCAGTATCCAACACAGCATCCTCTACAAGTCTTCCATCTGAGGCTGACACATTGTATTACCTCGTGTATACTATACGTAGACGTTTTCCCATCCAGTGACTTCATCATTACAAGAACATAATGTGAAGACAGTAGAATTTTATACAAAAGATGAGGTAATGAGTCCCTCAGCCTTGGAGTTGGTGAAGATCACCGTAGTCTTGAAGAATCTGGTTGGCGAAACGTCTACAAATAAAGTTACCCAGATGTTTCATATGTGTCTAATTCTTTATCTTGTCGGTACTGTATACTATTCAAGTAGACTACTCATCCTCTGTGAGGGGGATATGACTCGGAACAGCGCCAGACGAGCCTGGCCCAAGGCCGGGCTCTGAGAGTAGAAAAACTCTCGGAACTCATTCAAGGTATATCAAAGGTAGGTATTGTTGCCAGCATTCTCCACCTGACTCTCCACCTTATAAACACTCACCTACTATTCACCCAGGTAGATCTGTTTGTGACTTGATAAAGCCCACCGTGTGGGCGAAACGTTGTCAATAAAGGATCACATTGTACTGTTTTTGTGTTTGTTTTCCATCCAGTTATTGTTGCCACCATGTACGATAACGATCATATAGAATATGGCAGCAGTATACCACGGTGTTCCCCTCATATATCAGTCATATATAGCAGGGTACCAGCATATTGATGTAGGGTATACAGGGTACCAGCATATTGATGTAGAGTATACAGGGTGCCAGCATATTGATGTAGGGTATACAGGGTACCAGCATATTAATGTAGGGTATACAGGGTACCAGCATATTGATGTAGGGTATACAGGGTGCCAGCATATTGATGTAGGGTATACAGGGTACCAGCATATTAATGTAGGGTATACACGGTGCCAGCATATTGATGTAGGGTATACAGGGTACCAGCATATTAATGTAGGGTATACAGGGTACCAGCATATTGATGTAGGGTATACAGGGTACCAGCATATTAATGTAGGGTATACAGGGTACCAGCATATTGATTTAGGGTATACAGGGTACCAGCATATTGATGTAGGGTATACAGGGTGCCAGCATATTGATGAAGGGTATACAGGGTACCAGCATATTGATGTAGGGTATACAGGGTGCCAGCATATTGATGTAGGGTATACAGGGTACCAGCATATTGATGTAGGGTATACACGGTGCCAGCATATTAATGTAGGGTATACAGGGTACCAGCATATTGATGTAGGGTATACACGGTGCCAGCATATTAATGTAGGGTATACAGGGTACCAGCATATTAATGTAGGGTATACAGGGTACCAGCATATTAATGTAGGGTATACAGGGTACCAGCATATTGATGTAGGGTATACAGGGTACCGGCATATTAATGTAGGGTATATAGGGTACCAGCATATTGATGTAGGGTATACAGGGTACCAGCATATTAATGTAGGGTATACAGGGTACCAGCATATTGATGTAGGGTATACAGGGTACCAGCATATTAATGTAGGGTATACAGGGTACCAGCATATTGATGTAGGGTATACAGGGTACCAGCATATTAATGTAGGGTATACAGGTATTCCAGTAGCAGCAGGAAACTATCATAAATAGGAGGGCAGCGACACACTGCTGTTCACACCATTGAACTATCAGACACGTTTAATAGGTAGCATTTTATTTTATGTTGATAAAACCTCCCGTCCTCACCAGGATCTGTCTACTTCGTCTCTCATACTGTCTACTTCGTCTCTCATACTGTCTACGTCGTCTCTCATGCTGTCTACCTCGTCTCTCATACTGTCTATCTCGTCTCTCTCTCATACTGTCTACGTCGTCTCTCATACTGTCTACCTCGTCTCTCTCATACTGTCTTAATCTTCCTTGGTGTTGCACAACACTTTTATCATGTGTACAAGTTGCATTATCTCAGTGTTCGGCTTGTTCTCTCTGGTATACCCGAGTATCCCCCACCTTGTTGTACACCTCGTCCACCCGTCTTTGTTAGTGCTCACACCTTTAATGGTTTAAGAACGCAGACAGCTATGCTCTGCTGCTTTTCAACTATGCCCAGTTGCCTTTTATCATCCTTAGTCTTCGTCATTAACCTCTAGTTGTACATGAATGGTCTACACTATCGACAAGACGAAGAATTAGACATGTGTGCAACACCTCCTTATTTGTAGCCGCCATCCAGTGGCTTTATCAATACAAATTTAAGAACATAATAGGAAGGCTGTATAACTATATACAAAAGACTAAATGATCAGTCCCTCAGCCTTGGAGTTGATAAAGAGTATCGTAGTCTTGAAGGATCTTCAAGACTATCCAGAATCTTCAAGATACCCAGATGTTGCACATGTCTAATTCTTCATTAACTTCTAGTATGTGTGCGTGGTTAGACCAGAGTCATGTACGTTCTGGTGATGCTCCACGATAATAGTAATGAAGAGTGGAAAAGAATCCCAAGTAGCGTCATTGTATCGGGAAATGTGGTAACTTTAAAAATAATCTGGACAGGTGGGTGAGATTTGGACCCCCCTTCTCTAGAGCCTCACTATTCTTACGTGACCTGAGTTAAACCATGATCGTGTGTAAACCAGTCCTCCCACGCAAAGGCTTGACCCTCCGCCTCCATACCTGAGACTAGTGTCACTACACACTTCTCCATACATGAGACTACAGTGTCACTACACACTCCTCCATACGTGAGACTACAGTGTCACTACACACTTCTCCATACATGAGACTACAGTGTCACTACACACTCCTCCATACGTGAGACTACAGTGTCACTACACACTTCTCCATACATGAGACTACAGTGTCACTACACACTCCTCCATACATGAGACTACAGTGTCACTACACACTCCTCCATACATGAGACTACAGTGTCACTACACACTCCTTCATACGTGAGACTACAGTGTCACTACACACTCCATACATAAGACTACAGTGTCACTACACACTCCATACGTGAGACTACAGTGTCACTACACACTCCATACATGAGACTACAGTGTCACTACACACTCCTCCATAACTTCCACCTGAGCTCATCAGTATTAGTTGTTTTGGAGATAAATGGTATAAAGTACCGATCCTTTATTTACTACATTTCGCCCACACAGTCACAAAGATTGTGGAAAGTTAGGTGTAGAATGCTGGGTAGGTTGTATTCGAGAGGCAGGTCTCTCAAATACAACCGTCAGGTGTAGAATGCTGGGTAGGTTGTATTCGAGAGGCAGGTCTCTCAAATACAACCGTCAGGTGTAGAATGCTGGGTAGGTTGTATTCGAGAGGCAGGACTCTCAAATACAACCGTCAGGTGTAGAATGTTGGGTAGGTTGTATTCGAGAGGCAGGTCTCTCAAATACAACCGTCAGGTGTAGAATGCTGGGTAGGTTGTATTCGAGAAGCAGGTCTCTCAAATACAACCGTCAGGTGTAGAATGCTGGGTACGTTGTATTCGAGAAGCAGGTCTCTCAAATACAACCGTCAGGTGTAGAATGCTGGGTAGGTTGTATTCGAGAAGCAGGCTCTCAAATACAACAGTCAGGTGTAGAATGCTGGGTAACGTTGTATTCGAGAAGCAGGTCTCTCAAATACAACCGTCAGGTGTAGAATGCTGGGTAGGTTGTATTCGAGAAGCAGGTCTCTCAAATACAACCGTCAGGTGTAGAATGCTGGGTAGGTTGTATTCGAGAGGCAGGTCTCTCAAATACAACCGTCAGGTGTAGAATGCTGGGTAGGTTGTATTCGAGAAGCAGGTCTCTCAAATACAACCGTCAGGTGTAGAATGCTGGGTAGGTTATATTCGAGAGGCAGGTCTCTCAAATACAACCGTCAGGTGTAGAATGCTGGGTAGGTTGTATTCGAGAGGCAGGTCTCTCAAATACAACCGTCAGGTGTAGAATGCTGGGTAGGTTGTATTCGAGAGGCAGGTCTCTCAAATACAACCGTCAGGTGTAGAATGCTGGGTAGGTTGTATTCGAGAGGCAGGTCTCTCAAATACAACCGTCAGGTGTAGAATGCTGGGTAGGTTGTATTCGAGAGGCAGGTCTCTCAAATACAACCGTCAGGTGTAGAATGTTGGGTAGGTTGTATTCGAGAGGCAGGTCTCTCAAATACAACCGTCAGGTGTAGAATGCTGGGTAGGTTGTATTCGAGAAGCAGGTCTCTCAAATACAACCGTCAGGTGTAGAATGCTGGGTACGTTGTATTCGAGAAGCAGGTCTCTCAAATACAACCGTCAGGTGTAGAATGCTGGGTACGTTGTATTCGAGAAGCAGGTCTCTCAAATACAACCGTCAGGTGTAGAATGCTGGGTAGGTTGTATTCGAGAAGCAGGTCTCTCAAATACAACCGTCAGGTGTAGAATGCTGGGTAGGTTATATTCGAGAGGCAGGTCTCTCAAATACAACCGTCAGGTGTAGAATGCTGGGTAGGTTGTATTCGAGAGCAGGTCTCTCAAATACAACCTAACCAGCATTCTACACCTGTCTTTCCACACAATATATACACTCATGTACTCTTTACCCAGGTACATCTGTTTGTGACTTGATAAAACCCACTGTGTGGGCGAAATGTAGTCAATAAAGGATCGCATTATACTGCATTTGTATTTATTTTTCCATTAGTTGTTTTGCCTCAGATTAACATACAACTTTACTGACCATGTTCCACCCTACCCTTTATTGCAACTGGTCATAAATGTATATGATAATCCCTTCCCTGTTTATATTACTCACACGTTTCCCCACTTGTGAGGTTTCTCTCTCTCTCTCTCTCTCTCTCTCTCTTCTCTCTCTCTATATCTATTCTATTTATTTCTCTATTATATATATATTATATATATATTATTATTATATATTATATTATATATATATATCTATCTCATTATATATATATATATATATATTATATTATATACTTCTATCTATATATCTCTCTCTCTTCTCTACTCTCTTCTATCTCTTCTCTCTATCTCTCTATTTCTCTATTCTATTCTCTCTCTCTATTTCTCTCTTTCTTACTCACTCTCTCTCTATCTATCATCTATTCTCTATCTTCTAATCTCTCTTCTCTTATCTCATCTCTACTTTCATATCATATCTCTCTCTCTCTATCTCATCATCTCATTCTCTCTATCTCTCTCTCTCTCTCTCTATCTCTTCTCTCTTTCTCTCTCTCTCTCTCTTCTCTCTCTCTCTCTCTCTCTCTCTCTCTCTCTCTTCTCTCTCTCTCTCTCTCTCTCTCTCTCTCTCTCTCCTCCGCTCTCTCTCCTCTCTCTCTCCCCCTCCCTCTCTCCTCGCTCTTTCTTCCTTCTCTCTCCGTCCTCTCGTCCCACCTCTTCTTCCTTTCCGTCTCCCGCTTCCTTGGTTTCCATCACTCGTCTTCCAAGTCACTGTCCTATCCACTGCCATTACCTAGGTTTTCAGGTCCCCACCCTGGCTTCCATCTACCTCTAGGTTTCCGATCTAGCTCCCTCTGATCCTAAGGTTTCCAACCTAGGCTCAACCCCCCGCGGCCTGATCCATCACCAGGGTGTTCCAGGGATCAACGCCCCCGCGGCCTGATCCATCACCAGGGTGTTTCGGGGATCAACGCCCCCGCGGCCTGATCCATCACCAGGGTGTTCCGGGGATCAACGCCCCCGCGGCCTGATCCATCACCAGGGTGTTTCAGGGATCAACGCCCCCGCGGCCTGATCCATCACCAGGGTGTTTCAGGGATCAACGTCCCCGCGGCCTGATCCATCACCAGGGTGTTTCAGGGATCAACGTCCCCGCGGCCTGATCCATCACCAGGGTGTTTCAGGGATCAACGCCCCCGCGGCCTGATCCATCACCAGGTGTTCAGGATCAACCCCGCGCTGATCCATCACCAGGTGTTCAGGGATCAACGCCCCGGCCTGATCCATCACCAGGGTGTTCAGGGATCAACGCCCCGCGGCCTGATCCATCACCAGGTGTTTCAGGATCAACGCCCCCGCGGCCTGATCCATCACCAGGGTGTTCCAGGGATCAACGCCCCGCGCCTGATCCATCACCAGGTGTTCAGGGATCAACGCCCCGCGCCGATCCATCACCAGGGTGTTCCGGATCAACGCGCCCCCGGCCTGATCCATCACGCCCGGGATCAACCCCCGGGCTGACCATCACCAGGGTGTTCCGGATCAACGCGCGGTCGATCCATCACCGGTGTTCCGGATCAACCCCGCGGCCGATCCATCACCAGGGTGTTCCATCCCCGGGTGATCCATCACCGCGTGTTCCGGATCAACGCCCCGCGGCCGATCCATCACCAGGGTGTCCATAACCACCGGTTCGATCCATCACCAGGCGTCCTCCAGGGATCAACGCCCCGGCCTGATCCATCACCAGGTGTTTCAGGATCAACGCCCCGGCCTGATCCATCACCAGGGTGTTCAGGGATCAACGCCCCCGTGTTCGATCCATCACCAGCGTCTTCCAGGGATCAACGCCCCCGCGGCCTGATCCATCACCAGGGTGTTCCAGGGATCAACGCCCCCGCGGCCTGATCCATCACCAGGGTGTTCCAGGGATCAACGCCCCCGCGTTCTGATCCATCACCAGCGTCTTCCAGGGATCAACGCCCCCGCGGACTGATCCATCACCAGGGTGTTCCAGGATCAACGCCCCGGCACCCTGATCCATCACCAGGTGTCCAGGATCAACGCCCCGGCTTCATCACAGGGTTCAGGGATCACGCCCCCGGGGCCGGATCCATCACCAGGGTTTCAGGACAACGCCCCGCGGCCTGATCCATCACCAGGTGTTCGGGACAACGCCACGCGGCCTGATCCATCACCAGGGTGTTCCGGGATAACGCCCCGCGCGATCCATCACCAGGTGTTCCAGGGATCAACGCCCCCGCGGCTGATCCATCACCAGGGTGTTCAGGGATCACGCCCCGGCTAATCCATCACCAGGGTTTCCGGGGACAACGCCCGCGGCCTGATCCATCACCAGGTGTTCCGGGATCAACGCCCCCGCGGCCGATCCATCACAGGGTGTTCGGGGATCAACGCCCCGCGGCCTGATCCATCATCAGGGTGTTCCAGGGATCAACGCCCCCACGGCCTGATCCATCACCAGGGTGTTCCAAGGATCAACGCCCCCGCGGCCTGATCCATCGCCAGGGTGTTCCAGGGATCAATGCCTCCGCGGCCTGATCCATCACCAGGGTGTTTCAGGGATCAACGCCCCCGCGGCCTGATCCATCACCAGGATGTTCCGGGGATAAACGCCTCCGCGGCCTGATCCATCACCAGGGTGTTCCAGGGATCAACGCCCCCGCGGCCTGATCCATCACCAGGGTGTTCCAGGGATCAACGCCCCCGCGGCCTGATCCATCACCAGGGTGTTCCAGGGATCAACGCCCCCGCGGCCTGATCCATCACCAGGGTGTTCCAGGGATCAACGCCCCCGCGGCCTGATCCATCACCAGGGTGTTCCGGGGATCAACGCCTCCGCGGCCTGATCCATCACCAGGGTGTCGGGATCAACGCCCCGCGGCCTGATCCATCACCAGGTGTTCGGGATCAACGCCCCCGGCCTGATCCATCACCAGGGTGTTCAGGGATCAACGCCCCGCGGCCTGATCCATCACCAGGTGTTCCGGGATCAACGCCCCGCGGCCTGATCCATCACCAGGGTGTTCAGGGATCAACGCCCCCACGGCCTGATCCATCACCAGGGTGTTTCAGGGATCAACGCCCCCGCGGCCTGATCCATCACCAGGGTGTTTCATGGATCAACGTCCCCACGGCCTGATCCATCACCAGGGTGTTTCAGGGATCAACGCCCCGCGGCCTGATCCATCACCAGGGTGTTCAGGGATCAACGCCCCCGGCCTGATCCATCACCAGGGTGTTCAGGGATCAACGCCCCGCGGCCTGATCCATCACCAGGTGTTCAGGGATAACGCCCCGCGCCTGATCCATCACCAGGTGTTCCAGGGATCAACGCCCCCGCGCTGATCCATCACCAGGGTGTTCCAGGGATCAACGCCCCGCGGCCTGATCCATCACCAGGGTGTTCCAGGGATCACGCCCGCGGCTGATCCATCACCAGGGTGTTCAGGGATCAACGCCCCGCGGCCTGATCCATCACCAGGTGTTCCGGGATCAACGCCCCCGCGGCCTGATCCATCACCAGGGTGTTCCAGGGATCAACGCCCCGGGCCTGATCCATCACCAGGTGTTCGGGATCAACGCCCCGCGGCCTGATCCATCACCAGGTGTTCGGGATCAACGCCCCGCGGCCTGATCCATCACCAGGGTGTTCCAGGGATCAACGCCCCGCGGCCTGATCCATCACCAGGTGTTCCAGGGATCAACGCCCCGCGGCCTGATCCATCACCAGGGTGTTCCAGGGATCAACGCCCCCGGCCTGATCCATCACCAGGTGTTCCGGGATCAACGCCCCGCGGCCTGATCCATCACCAGGTGTTCAGGATCAACGCCCCGCGGCCTGATCCATCACCAGGTGTTCCGGGATCAACGCCCCGGCTGATCCATCACCAGTTCCAGGGATCAACGCCCGCCTGATCCATCACAGGTTTCCAGGGATCAACGCCCCGCGGCTGATCCATCACCAGGGTGTTCGGATCAACGCCCCGGCCTGATCCATCACCAGGGTGTTCGGGATCAACGCCCCGCGGCCTGATCCATCACCAGGTGTTCCAGGGATCAACGCCCCGCGGCCTGATCCATCACCAGGTGTTCCAGGGATCAACGCCCCGCGCCTGATCCATCACCAGGTGTTCAGGGATCAACGCCCCGGGCCTGATCCATCACCAGGTGTTCAGGGATCAACGCCCCCGCGGCCTGATCATCACCAGGTGTTCAGGATCAACGCCCGCGGCTGATCCATCACCAGGGTGTTCAGGGATCACGCCCCGCGGCTGATCCATCACCAGGGTGTTCGGGATCAACGCCCCGGCTGATCCATCACCAGGTGTTCGGGATCAACGCCCCGCGGCCTGATCCATCACAGGGTGTTCGGGATCAACGCCCCCGCGGCCTGATCCATCACCAGGGTGTTCAGGGATCAACGCCCCCGGCCTGATCCATCACCAGGTGTTCAGGGATCAACGCCCCGCGGCCTGATCCATCCCAGGGTGTTCCAGGGATCAACGCCCCGCGGCCTGATCCATCACCAGGTGTTTCAGGGATCAACGCCCGCGGCCTGATCCATCACAGGTGTTCCGGGATAACGCCCCGCGGCCTGATCCATCACCAGTGTTCCAGGGATAACGCCCGCGGCCTGATCCATCACCAGGGTGTTCCAGGGATAACGCCCGCGGCTGATCCATACCAGGGTGTTCGGGATCAACGCCCCGCGGCCTGATCCATCACCAGGGTGTTCCAGGGATCAACGCCCCACGGCCTGATCCATCACCAGGGTGTTCCGGGATCACGCCCCGCGGCCTGATCCATCACCAGGGTGTCAGGGATCAACGCCCCCGCGCCTGATCCATCACCAGGTGTTCCGGGATCAACGCCCCGCGGCCTGATCCATCACCAGGGTGTTCAGGATCAACGCCCGCGGCCTGATCCATCACCAGGATGTTCCGGGATCAACGCCCGCGGCCTGATCCATCACCAGGTGTTCGGGATCAACGCCCCGCGGCCTGATCCATCACCAGGGTGTTCCAGGATCAAGCCCCGCGGCCTGATCCATCACCAGGGTGTTCAGGGATCAACGCCCCGCGGCCTGATCCATCACCAGGGTGTTCCAGGATCAACGCCCCGCGGCCTGATCCATCCAGGTGTTCCGGGATCAACGCCCCGCGGCCTGATCCATCACAGGGTGTTCAGGGATCAACGCCCCGCGGCCTGATCCATCACCAGGTGTTCCGGGATAACGCCCGCGGCCTGATCCATCACCAGGTGTTCCGGGATCACGCCCCGCGGCCTGATCCATCACCAGGGTGTTCCAGGGATTAACGCCCCCGCGGCCTGATCCATCACCAGGGTGTTCCGGGGATCAGCGCCCCCGCGGCCTGATCCATCACCAGGGTGTAACAGGGATCAACGCCCCCGCGGCCTGATCCATCACCAGGATGTTCCGGGGATCAACGCCCCCGCGGCCTGATCCATCACCAGGGTGTTCCAGGGATCAACGCCCCCGCGGCCTGATCCATCACCAGGATGTTCCGGGGATCAACGCCCCCGCGGCCTGATCCGTCACCAGGATGTTCCGGGGATCAACGCCCCCGCGGCCTGATCCGTCACCAGGGTGTTCCAGGGATCAACGCCCCCGCGGCCTGATCCATCACCAGGATGTTCCGGGGATCAATGCCCCTGCGGCCTGATCCATCACCATGGTGTTCCGGGGATCAACGCCCCCACGGCCTGATGAATCACCATGGTGTTCCGGGGATCAACGCCCACGCGGCCTGATCCATCACCAGGATGTTCAGGGGATCAACGCCCACACGGCCTTATCCATCAATTTATGGAATCAATAATTGCCGAGGCAATTCGCAGCCATCTTGAAAAGCATAAATTAATCAACGAATCTCAGCACGGTTTTACAAAAGGGCGTTCCTTCCTTACAAATTTAATAATTTTTTTCACTAAGGTGTTTGAGGAGGTAGATCATGGTAATGAATATGATATTGTGTATATGGACTTCAGTAAGGCTTTTGATAGAGTCCCACATCAGAGACTATTGAGGAAGATTAAGGCACACGGAATAGGAGAAATTTTTTCCTGGATAGAGGCATGGTTGACAAATAGGCAGCAGAGAGTTTGCATAAATGGAGAGAAATCAGAGTGGGGAAGCGTCACGAGCGGTGTTCCACAGGGGTCGGTATTGGGCCCCTTGTTGTTCACAATCTACATAAACGACATAGATGAGGGAATAAATAGCGACATAAGCAAGTTTGCCGATGACACCAAAATAGGCCGTCCAATTCATTCAATTGAGGACATTAGAGCACTCCAGGAAGATTTGAATAGACTGATGCAGTGGTCGGAGAAGTGGCAGATGCAGTTTAATATAGATAAATGCAAAGTTCTAAATATTGGACAGGACAATAACCATGCCACATATAAACTAAATAATGTAGATCTTAATACTACTGATTGCGAAAAGGATTTAGGAGTTCTGGTTAGCAGTAATCTAAAACCTAGACAGCAGTGCATAAGTGTTCGCAATAAAGCGAACAGAATCCTTGGCTTCATATCAAGAAGCATAAATAATAGGAGTCCTCAGGTTGTTCTTCAACTCTATATATCTTTGGTTAGGCCTCATCTAGATTATGCTGCACAGTTTTGGTCACCGTATTACAGAATGGATATAAATGCTCTGGAAAACGTACAAAGGAGGATGACTAAGTTGATCCCATGTATCAGAAATCTTGCCTATGAGGATAGACTGAGGGCCCTGAGTCTGCACTCTAGAAAGCCGTAGAATTAGGGAGGATATGATTGAGGTGTATAAATGGAAAACAGGAATAAATAAAGGGGATGTAAATAGCGTGCTAAAAATATCTAGTATTGACAGGACACGCAGCAATGGCTTTAAGTTGGATAAATTCAGATTCAGGAAGGATATAGGAAAGCATTGGTTTGGTAATAGAGTTGTGGATGAGTGGAACAAACTTCCGATTACAGTTATAGAGGCTAAAACGTTGTGTAGTTTTAAAAATAGGCTAGATAAATATATGAGTGGGTGCGGGTGGGTGTGAGTTGGTCCTGACTAGCTTGTGCTACTAGGTCAGATGCCGTGCTCCTTCCTTAAGTGAATGTAACCTGACCTGGCTGGGTCAGGGCATTGGCTTAAGCCGGTGGGAGACTTGGACTTGCCTCACATGGGCCAGTAGGCCTGCTGCAGTGTTCCTTCTTTCTTATGTTCTTATCATGAGGTCTCTAGATGGAAAAATAATGCATGTCCATATATTGTTGTAACTGCTTGATGTAAAGCTCCTGGAGAGCGAAACGTTGCCAAAATAAAATGTCACATTAGTTGCACTTTTGTCCTTTTACCTAACAAAAATGATGCAGTATAATGCGATCCTCTATTGACAACGTTTCGCCCACACAGTGGGCTTTATCAAGTTAAACAGATATACCTGGATAATAGTACCTGAGTATTTATATTCAGGTGGAGAATGCTGGGTAGGTTGTATTTGAGAGGGACCGACATGCAGGTTCCGATACCCCCATGGCATATTTATACCCCCAGTTAGAACCCCTTACCTGGAGTCTACCTGGAGGGCATTCCGGGGATCAACGCCCCCGCGGCCCGGTCCATGACCAGGCCTGGTGGATCAGAGCCTGATCAACTAGGCTGTTACTGCTGGACGTACGTAGTCCAACGTACGAACCACAGCCCGGCTGATCCGGCACTGACTTTAGGTATCTGTCCAGCTCCCTCTTGAAGACAACCAGAGGTCTATTGGTAATTCCCCTTATAGCTGGTGGGAGGGTGTTGAACAGTGTTGGGCCCCGGACACTTATTGTGTTTTCTCTTGTACCAATATGGTAAGAATGAGGCAGAGGAAAGGATAGGTTAGGTTGGGACATACGCAACCTGGTAATAGCTCTCCACCGATAAAAGTGAATAAAAAAGGGAAACATATTGCAGGAGCTGCCTTTATCGACGTTTCGCATTGCGTAGAGCTTCTTCAAGTCATAAAGGTCTACGCTGATCGAAACGTATGGCTTGAAGCTTGTTCTGCACCTTCCTCTCTTCCTCAGTACTGTCAGCGGCACGCTGCTGCTTTGGTGGGTGTGAGTTGGACCTGACTAGCTTGTGCTAATAGATCTGATGCCGTGCCCCTTCCTTAAGTGATGTGACCTGACCTGACTAGGTGGGTCATTGGTTTAAACCGGTAGGTGACTTGGACCTGCCTCACATGGACCAGTAGGCCTGCTGCAGTGTTCCTTCTTTCTTATATTCTTACCCAGGCGGAAGTATACCTCCAGTGATACCTGGAGAGGGTTTCGGGGGTCAACGCCCCCGCAGCCCGGCCTGTGACCAGGCGTCGCGGTGGATCAACACCTGATCAACCATGATAAATAAGAAGTAAAACAAAAATAATAGAATAAAGGAAATAGCTGAGTATGTGAGGTTTTAAAGCAGCCACACCTTTGGAATGGCTGTTTAAGCTCTTCACAGGAGAGAGAACACTTGATTTTAAGAGTCTTCTCGCTGACACGTGACTCTTGAATGAGCAACTTGTACTCTTTTGAATGAAAGTGTACAGTTGAATGTGTGTGTGTGTACTGCAGAGTGAGAGCTGGTGTGTACTCTACAGTGAAGACCTGTTATTCTTTAGTGAGAGTTTGTGTGTAGGAGAGTACTATATACCTTCCCCTGAGTGGTTAGAGTGCTGTCCCAGAGATGTGGGGAGGGCTTCTCTCTTGGGTTGTACATCGCCTCTCTTTTGGGTTGTAGATGGTCTCTCTCTTAAGAACATAAGAACATAAGAAAGGAGGAACACTACAGCAGGCCTGTTGGCCCATACTAGGCAGGTCCTTCACAATCCATCAGACTAACAGAAAATTGCCCAACCTAATTTGTAGATGACCTATCTGGAGTTGTAGATGGCCTCTTTCTAAGGTTTCACATGACCTCTCTCTTGGGTTGTAGATGCTCTCTCTCTTGGGTTGTAGATGACCTATCTGGAGTTGTAGATGGCCTCTTTCTAAGGTTTCACATGACCTCTCTCTGGGGTTGTAGATAACCTCTCTTTGGTTGTAGATGGTCTCTCTCTTGGGTTGTAGATGGTCTCTCTCTCTTGGGTTGTAGATGGTCTCTCTCTTGGGTTGTAGATGGTCTCTCTCTCTTGGGTTGTAGATGGTCTCTCTCTCTTGGGTTGTAGATGGTCTCTCTCTCTTGGGTTGTAGATGGTCTCTGGGGTTGTAGGTGGTCTCTCTCTCTTGGGTTGTAGATGGTCTCTCTCTCTTGAGTTGTAGATGGTCTCTCTTGAGTTGTAGATGGTCTCTCTTGGGTTGTAGATGACCTATCTAGAGTTGTAGATGGCCTCTTTCTAGGGTTTCACATGGCCTCTCTCTGGGGCTGTAGATGGCCTCTCCGGGGTTGTAGATGGCCTGTCTCCGGGATTGTAGATGGTCTCTCTCCGGGGCTGTACATGGGCCTCTCCGGGGCTGTAGATGGCGTTTCTGGTTGTAGATGGCCTCTCCGGGATTGTAGATGGCGTTTCTGGTTGTATATGATCTCTCTCCGGGGTTGTAGATGACCTTATTGAGGCCATCTACAACCCAAAGTGGTCGGGGACAGTCACTTGAGTGGTCGGGATGCTCCCTCTTACCCGGAGTTTACCTGGAGTCGCTTCGAAGGTGACCGCTCTCGCGTCCCGGTCCTAGACCAGGCCTCCTGGTTGCTGGCTTGATCGATCAAGCTGTTAGTGCCCTCTGCCTGCAGTCCAGCGTATGCACCACAACCCAGTTGATCAGTCTTGTGTCGAGTTTCCTCTTGAAGACAGCCAGGGTTTGTTTGTTAATCCCCTTATGCATGAAGAGAGGGCGTTGAGGAGTCGTGGTCCCTTAACACTTATTGAGTTCTCTCTCAGTGTACTCATCGCTCCCCAGCTTTTCAAATGGAGGTATCCTGCACCGTCTGTCAGGTCTCTTGTGTTCATAAGTAGTAATTTCAGTGTGCAGGTTTATTACCAATCCCCCAGTATCTTCCAGGTGTAGATTATGATGAATCTTTCTCACCTACGTTCTGAGGAGTAGTTTTTGGGACTTAAGGCGATCCCAGTAATTCAGGTGCTTGACTGAGTTTCTACGAGCTGTGAAGATTCTCTGTACATTTTTCAGGTCAGCAGTTTCGCCTGCCTTGAAGGAGGCCGTTAGTAAACAACAGTAATCCAGCCTAGAGCGAACGAGTGACTTGAAGAGTATCGTCATTGGCTTGGCATCTCTTGTTTTGAAACTTCTAGTTATCCAACCTATCATTTTCCTTATAGTTACGAAAATAACATTGTTATGGTCTTTGAGCGTGATATATTTTGACATTATTACTCCCAGGTCTCTTTTATTTGGCATTCGTTCTATTAAGTGGTATGAGTTTTACTTGTCCTCTTATGTTAAGTAAAAGGACACAAGTGCAACTAATGTGACGTTTTATTGTGACAACGTTTCGCTCTCCAGGAGCTTTGTCAAGCCGTTACGTTGTCCTCTTATTTTGTTTTAATTTCCTACATTTTTCCATGGTGTAATAATTGAAATTTGTTCTCATTGAACATCATATTGTTGTCAGAGGCCCACCGGAAGACTTGGTTTATATCAGCTTGAAGATTCGCTGTGCCTTCTATGGATGTCACTTTTACGATGAGTTTTACGACCCACTCGCCATGAGTTCAGTCCCCGCCCGTGGTATGTTGATTTGCAGTCGTGTCATTATGATTGCGCGAGTCATACTTATTTTAGTATCGTCTGCAAAGGATGATACAGTGGTGTAATTAATGACCCTGTCTATTATCAGAAATGAGAACGAGGAAGAGAAGTGGGACGAGTACCGTGCCTTGGGGGACACAACTTTCACCGTAACAGCCACTGATTTCCCTCCGTTTACTATACTCCTTGGGTTGTGTTTGCTAGGAAAGTTAAATATTCATCTCCCCACCTTCCCAGTTATTCGTTTTGCATGTAATTTGTGTGCAAATTCCCCCTTGGTCACACTTATCAAAGGTTTTTGCAAAGTCAGTGTATATTAGTAAGTTTATTTAGGCTCAGGTACACGTAAGTACAGTTGTCATATGTAGTGTAAATTACCTAAGATAACCCAAAAAGGTCAGACATTTTGCTTGTCTTCAAGTGCGTGCAGGACCTTGTAATGGTCCAGCAATTAAGAAAGGCAAGAACTGCCTGGTGTGAACCCACACTGACCTGGGTTGTGTAATTCCTGCGATCCCATGTGATTACCACTGGTAATCTTGCTTCTTAAAATTCCTTCAGAAATCTTGCTGTAAATTAGTGTCTGGGACATTTATTGCTAATAACAGAGTAGTATTGTAGTGAACCAATGAAACTGACAGACACAAATGAAACTGAAACCGAAAACGAAGGAGAAACTCGCAGAGTGCTGGAGTGTGAGAGAAACGTTGACGATAATACAAGCATCATGATGGTGACTTTCCTCTGGAAGACTTACACACTTGTTCCGGCAATATATCTGATATTTTCTGGTTGCAAAGTTGAAGACTTGTAGCTGACGGATACCTTTGATATACCTTTACCTTTGAAGAGTTTCGAGAGTTTCTCTACTCTGAGCCCGGCCAAGGGCCAGGCTTGTCTGATGATGATAAAGTGTTCCATTGTTATTGTTTACCTTATCAACGTGTTAGTATTGCATACCATCTTCATATTCACATTGGTTACCTTCACTGGACTCAGTAGTCACAGTGAGACAGTGCGCTGCGCCTCACCTCTTGACCTAGTATGCGCCTGTTGGCCCATACTAGGCAAGTCCTTCACAAATCTAACCCACTAACAGAATATAATAAGTCTCCATACTGTTGTTTCAACTAAACATTGTTCCAGACTATGGAGCAGGCCTCTTCTCCAGGTTGAGGGACTGACCACCTCAAAACTACGTCTTCAACGGTGATGGACTGATTCCATCGTCTTCACTTCTCTACTGCTTCTGCTAACTCTTCTGTCCTCGACTGAAGAATCCTACTGTGTAGGCGAAACGTTTCGGAATAAAGATACCTAACTGTTGTATATGTGTCTTACTTACCAAGCTGTCAGTATTGTTTACCAGTTTCATATTCACTGGTAGATTATATCTTTGACTTGTAGCACTACAGGGTAAATGCGCTGAGCAAGGAACCTGCTTTAATGCAAGGAAATAAAACACGCAAGATATTCCAGATTATTGATCCTAATTCTGTTTGATATCCTGACAAATGTTGCAAGGGCAATAAAGTCAGCCAGAGTGAAATTTATTGGTGTTAGTGTGATACGCTGTTATTGTCGGCCTCAGGTGATTAATGTAAAGGGTTTAATGGATTGTGAATAATCAGTAATTAGTGTATACGGACCTCCAATGTGTGTTACTCGGTTTGCCCTCCCTCCCTGTCCCTAATGTTCATTGTCAGGGTCCTCTTCTCTTCCCTACCACCTCCCCCCTTTCCTTACCACCTCCCTCTCCCCATCACCTCCCCCTTTCCTACCATCCTCCCTATCTCCTCCAACTCAACCGCCCTCTCCCCATATGTAGAAATAAAGATTATTATTATTATAATTATTATTATTAGCTGTCTACGTTCGTCATTCCAGTGAGAAAGGAGTCTTCCCCTTCCCCCGGAGCTGCTTGTGAGTGTATCCCTCAGCCTAAGACAGTAACATTGGCCGGGTGTTGGTAGAGAGTATGGAGCGACCTGTTGAGAAAGTTTGTGGTAAACATTAGCCATACCGGAGGTCGTTGCTGCCATTGGTGCTTGTTATTGTGAGAGGCAGCAGGGAGCCTCCCTCACTTGAGGGAGTCCTGGGGTGAGGGAGGCATCAGAGAGCCTCCCTCACTAGAGGGAGTACTGGGGTGAAGGAGGCAGCAGAGAGCCTCCCTCACTAGAGGGAGTCCTGGGGTGAGGGAGGCAGCAGGGAGCCTAACTCACTCTGTGGATGTGGAGACCTGGGGGTTTACTCACCACCATGTTAGAACCTTCAAAACACAAGGTGCCAAGGCGGTGATGATATTGTGAACAAACCACGGTACAGGTAGGGATTGAACAAACCACGGTACGGGTAGGGATTGAACAAACCGTACTGGTACGAGGTAGGGATTGAACAAACCACGGTACGGGTAGGGATTGAACAAACCACGGTACGGGTAGGGATTGAACAAACCACGGTACGGGTAGGGATTGAACAAACCACGGTACGGGTAGGGATTTAACAAACCACGGTCCTGGTAGGGATTTAACAAACCACGGTACGGGTAGGGATTGAACAAACCACGGTACGGGTAGGGATTTAACAAACCACGGTACGGGTAGGGATTTAACAAACCACGGTACGGGTAGGGATTTAACAAACCACGGTACGGGTAGGGATTGAACAAACCACGGTACGGGTAGGGATTGAACAAACCACGGTACGGGTAGGGATTTAACAAACCACGGTACGGGTAGGGATTGAACAAACCACGGTACGGGTAGGGATTTAGCAAACCACGGTACGGGTAGGGAATTAACAAACCACGGTACGGGTAGGGATTGAACAAACCAAGGTACAGGTAGGGACTGAACAAACCACGGTACGGGTAGGGATTTAACAAACCACGGTACGGGTAGGGATTGAACAAACCACGGTACGGGTAGGGATTGAACAAACCACGGTACGGGTAGGGATTGAACAAACCACGGTACGGGTAGGGATTGAACAAACCACGGTACGGGTAGGGATTTAACAAACCACGGTACGGGTAGGGATTGAACAAACCACGGAACGGGTAGGGATTGAATAAACCACGGTACGGGTAGGGATTGAACAAACCACGGTACGGGTAAGGATTGAACAAACCACGGTACGGGTGTAGACAAAATGTATTGTTCTACACGGGTAGGGATTGAACAAACCACTGTACGGGTAGGGATTGAACAAACCATGGTACGGGTAGGGATTGAACAAACCACGGTACGGGTAGGGATTGGACAAACCACGGTACGGGTAGGGATTGAACAAACCACGGTACGGGTAGGGATTGAACAAATCACGGTATGGGTAGGTATTGAACAAGCCACGGTTCGGGTGGGGATTGAACAAACCATGGTATGGGTAGGGATTGAACAAACCACGGTACAGGTAGGTATTGAACAAAACACGGTACGGGTAGGGATTGAACAAACCACCTAACGGGTAGGTATTGAACAAGCCACGGTTCGGGTGGGGATTGAACAAACCACTGTACGGGTAGGGATTGAACAAACCACGGTACGGGTAGGGATTGAACAAACCACGGTACGGGTATGTATTGAGCAAGCCACTGTACGGGTGGGGATTGAACAAACCACGGTACGGGTAGGGATTGAACAAACCACGGTACGGGTAGGGATTGAACAAACAACGGTACGGGTAGGGATTGAACAAATCACGGTACGGGTAAGTATTGAACAAGCCACGGTTCGGGTAGGGATTGAACAAACCACGATACGGGTAGGGATTGAACAAAACTACGGTACGGGTAGGGATTGAACAAACCACGGTACGGGTAGGTAATGAACAAGTCACGGTACGGGTGGGGATTGAACAAACCACGGTATGGGTAGGGATTGAACAAACCCTAACGGGTAGGTATTGAACAAGCCACGGTTCGGGTGGGGATTGAACAAACTACAGTACGGGTAGGGATTGAACAAACCACGGTACGGGTAGGGATTGAACAAACCACGGTACGGGTAGGGATTGAACAAACCACGGTACGGGTAGGGATTGAACAAACCACGGTACGGGTAGGGATTGAACAAACCACGGTACGGGTAGGGATTGAACAAACCACCTAACGGGTAGGTATTGAACAAGCCACGATACGGGTGGGGATTGAAGAAACCACGGTACGGGTAATAATTGAACAAACCACGGTACGGGTAGGGATTGAACCACGGTACGGGTAGGGATTGAACAAACCACAGTATTGGTAGGGATTGAACAAACCATGGTACGGGTAGGTATTGAACAAGCCACGGTACGGGTGGGGATTGAACAAACCATGGTACGGGTAGGGATTGAACAAACCACCTAACGGGTAGGTATTGAACAAGCTACGGTACTGGTAGGGATTGAACAAACCACGGTACGGGTAGGGATTGAACAAACCACGTTACGGGTGGGGATTGAAAAACCACGGTATGGGTAGGGATTGAACAAACCACGGTACGGGTAGGGATTGAACAAACCACGGTACGGGTAGGTATTGAACAAACCACGGTACGGGTGGTATTGAACAAACCACGGTACGGGTAGGGATTGAACAAACCACGGTACGGGTAGGGATTGAACAAACCACGGTACGGGTAGGGATTGAACAAACCACGGTACGGGTAGGGATTGAACAAACCACGGTACGGGTAGGGATTGAACAAACCACGGTACGGGTAGGGATTGAACAAACCACGGTACGGGTAGGGATTGAACAAACCACGGTACGGGTAGGGATTGAACAAACCACGGTACGGGTAGGGATTGAACAAACCACGGTACGGGTAGGGATTGAACAAACCACGGTACGGGTAGGGATTGAACAAACCACGGTACGGGTAGGATTGAACAAACCACGGTACGGGTAGGGATTGAACAAACCACGGTACGGGTAGGGATTGAACAAACCACGTTACGGGTAGGGATTGAACTCGCGGAGAGTGAATGGTAAAACTCCAGGCCAGCGCTATAATAAGATTCATCTAACTAGGTATGTTTATATACCATGGGGAGGTTACCATGGGTCCCACTGACCACATATGCAATATATAATGCTATACAATACTGACCGGTTGATAAGACACACGTACGACAGTTAGACATCTTTATTCCGAAACATTTCGCCTACACAGTAGGCTTCTTCAGTCGAGTAGAGTGGCGGCAGCAGAAGCAGTAGAGATGTAAAGACGATGAAATCAGTCCCTTACCGTCGAAGACGTAGTTTTGAGGTGGTCAGTTCCTTAGTCTGAAGGGACACTACCACACAACGGTATCTTCGTACAGAGGACATCTTCGACAACTTTATTGCCTGGCCATTGGTTAAGAGTGAAAAAGGTTGTATTTGAGCGGGACCTGCCCATTAGGTTTGCTATACTGCCTCTCACTGATTAAATTCTTACTTGTAGTTGCTCCCTTCCCCGCTTGTGTCGTCTTCAAGATTATCTCCGCCTCACATTTGACAGTATAAGTCTCCATACTGTTGCTCCAGCTTCACATTGTTCCAGACTTTGGAGCAGAAATATTTTCGAGGCTGAGGGACTGACCACCTCGAAACTACGTTTTCGAGGGTGATGGACTGATTACATCGTCTTTACATTTCTGCTGCCTCCTCTTTATCGTACTGAAGAAGCCTACTGTGTAGGCGAAACGTTTCGGAATAAAGATACCTAACTGTTGCACACGTGTCTTATTAATGATGATATCAAGGCACTTGTTCTAGCCAGGAATATTACTGTACACTAAGAGTCCCATTTTAAGTGAAGACTAAAAATGGTAAACATTTGTTGCCTCGCCTCGAACACTGAACTTGCGGGAGGAGGCGTCTAAAACATATTATACTTGGTAATTATTCTAAGCAGTGTCGCCTTCACGACCCGGTGTGACTTTGTAAATAGTCCAAGTCGGACCGAAACGTCGTCGTAAGCTCCTCTCTCCTGTATACCTGGAGAGGGTTCCGGGGGTCAACGCCCCCGCGGCCCGGTCTGTGACCAGGCTGTTACTGCTTGGCCGCACCAAACCGACGTACGAACCCCCCAGCCCGGCTGGCAGGTACTGACTTTATGTGCTTGTCCAGTGCCTTCTGAAGACAGCCAGGGTCTATTGTTCCCCATGTATGCTGGGAGACAGTTGAACAGTCTTGGGCCCCTAACACTTATTGTGTTCTCTTATCGTGCTAGTTGCGCCCCTGCTTTCCATTGGGGGGGGGAGATGTTGTATATCCTGCCAAGTCTTTTGCTTTCATAGGAAGTGATTTTCGTGTGCAAGTTTGGTACTAATTCCTCTAGGACTTTCCAAGTGTATATTATCATGTATCTTTCCCGGCCGGTTTGTTAAAACAAAAATGCACCGTGAAGCTGAACTCTTCTCCAGGCTGAGGGACTGACCACCTCAGCACCATGGAACTGAACTCTTCTCCAGGCTGAGGGACTGACCACCTCAGCACCATGGAGCTGAACTCTTCTCCAGGCTGAGGGACTGACCACCTCAGCACCATGGAGCTGAACTCTTCTCCAGGCTGAGGGACTGACCACCTCAGCACCATGGAGCTGAACTCTTCTCCAGGCTGAGGGACTGACCACCTCAGCACCATGGAGCTGAACTCTTCTCAGGCTGAGGGACTGACCACCTCAGCACCATGGAACTGAACTCTTCTCCAGGTGAGGGACTGACCACCTCAAATACTTTTTCTCCAAGGTTAATGGACTGATTACATCCTCTTTATTTCATTACTACTGCTGCCTTTGTATTTGAAGAAGCCTACTGTGTTGGTAAGACTTATCATCTATAAAGACTAAAGATACCCAACTTCTGTACATGTGTCTTAATCTTCACCTTTCTGGTTGTGGTCTACCAACCTAGAGAAGATAAAAGTAAAATTGAGTACTTTGTCTGGTTTCCAGAGTTGTACTCACACAATCTAGCTGCCTGGTCAACCAGGCTGTTGCTGCTAGCATCACGCAGGTTAATGTGTTTTTCCTTTTTTTGCAGGTAAGATGTAGATGTTGTTGTTGTTGGAACCTTCAGTGGTTAGACTGGAGTGTCAAGCTGGTACCAGACTTGAGGTAGGTGGTAGCTGACCCAGGAAGTATCACCCACTATTTACAGGAGTGTCAGGACCAGACTTAAGGTACATGGACGACGTGGTAGTTAAACCCCAGGAATTGTCACCCATTACTTCATACAGGAGCAGTTTCCAACCTAGAAATATTTGATATAAGGAGAGTTGTTGTGTTTACCTCAGTGTTTACCTCAGTGCTTCCCAAACCTTTTCAGGTTGCTGCCCCCCTTGGCTCTCAGGCCACATCCCTGGCGTCCCCCTTGGCTCCCAGGCAACATCCTTGGCGTCCCCCTTGGCTCCCAGGCCACATCCCTGGCGCCCCTCACATATACGAACACACATCTTTCTTGGTATTAAGTTTATTACAAATTGAAAATTACTCAATCCCCTTCCCCCCCAACACCCTGGATCTTTCCACCGCCCCCAGGTGGGCGGTACCGCCCACTTTGGGAACCACTGGTTCACTTTAACCTGTAGTTATATTGTCCAATTGATGAATATTTTGAAGTAGCTACAAGGTAAAGTTATTTTGGTGATATTTGCGACCTGAAAAATGGGATAATGAAACCTGTGAAACTTGAATTTAGCAACCAGTGATACCTAAAACAGTGATACCATTAACAATAGAAGAGGTAGTGACCTGATCTGGTCACTCCAGATACCTGCAGCAGCACAACTGGTAGTGACCTGTTCTGGTCACTCCAGATACCTGCAGCAGCACAACTGGTAGTGACCTGATCTGGTCACTCCAGATACCTGCAGCAACACAACTGGTAGTGACCTGTACTCATACCTCTTGTTCCTTGAAGCTGTGATTCCATTGATCTCAGTGAGGGACTTCACCTCCAAGTAACTTTATCTATCGTCCCTTTCATTGGATTAAACCTGATTATAATCCATTGCTCCAGGTGCTGTATGACCCTAGCAAGTTTTGCACTGCCCCCATGAATGCACTAATTATATTGTCATTATTATTTTATTATTATTATTATTATTCTTGTGTAAATGTAGGGAAGCATGAGTGGTGGCGCAGGTCGACTCTGTCTCTGTGTCTCTAATAATAACAAGGCAATGTGCGAATTACCCGACAAACAAAATATGTTTATGGTAAGACATTGTGGACAATAAACTAGGTAAGACATTGTGGACAATAAACTAGGTAAGACATTGTGGAAATAAACTAGGTAAGACGTTCTAGACAAATAACTAAGTAGTTTATTAGTTAGAATTTTATGCTTTTAAGTCATAATTTATTCTTTATTCCAGGAAAAGTTTGAGAGGATTGATCCGAAATCTGTATCCTGAAATTACTATATAGAGGCGGAGGATGTTGGGTAGAGGCAGGTCACCCTCACTGGTGTACGTGAAGGGTATGCAATACTGACGAGTATTAGACACACGTGCAACATCTGGGTATCTTTATTTGTAGACGTTTCGCCCTCCAGTGACTTTATCAATACAAATTGAAGGACATAATGGGAAGACTGTAGAACCGTATACAGAAGGCGAGGTAATCAGTCCCTCATCCCTGGAGTTGGTGAAGAGCACCGTAGTCGTGAAGACTGGAGGGCGAAACGTCTACAAATAATGGTGCCTATTTGTTGCATGTGTGTGTTTATTCTTCACACTCGCTAGACAACACGGTGCGCGAGAGTTTTCCCACTCTTTCCACCAGCCTTGAGCCAGGCTCGTCTGGTGCTTATCTGGTCAACCAGGCTGTTGCTGCTGGTGGCTCACTGCCTCACAAATCCATCACAGCCTGGTTGATCCGGCACCTGGTGAAGATACTTGTTCAGTTTCCTCTTGAAGACTTCTACACTTGTTCAAGCAGTGTTTCTGAGGTCTTCTGGTAGGTTCATTCACAACAATTTCGGCATTTGAATCTACACGATCAGTGAAGGTTTTCTGTACATTCTCCAAGTCTGCAGTTTTGCCGGTGATGCCGTCAGTAGTGTTACGGTGTAGTATACTTAGATAATCCCAGCTACTTTATAGATAGGCTCCCTTGCTAGCTGTGACGTCACGAAACCCATCACATGTGAGCAGTAGGCCAGAGGCTTCGCTCTCAGTCTCCCTCAGTCACTCTCAGTCCACTTGGTAGGCATAGACAAGACAGGTAGGCTCCTGGGCTACTCCTCTAGACTCTTAATTATACGTCTCCAAGATATCCAACGTGTGTATTTCTTACTCTAATATCTCCTGACTAACCCCCACGACAATACAAAGGACTATTAGTGTACAGCAATATTCTAGCCTAGAAAGTACAAGTGCCTTGAAGACTATCATCATTGCCTTTGCATTTGGTGTTTTGAATATTCTAGTTATCCATCCTGTCATTCATCCTGCTCTTGTGATAATATTTCCCGACAGTGTTGACCACACGTCTCTAAAATCCTTTTTTCTATTATCACTTCTTCATATTTTGTACTAGTGTCAGTTTTTATTTTCTTCAAATTCTTCATAGTGGGGCATCTGCTTTGTCCTCGGGAACATGACACTAATTAATAATCTTGAGGTTAATGATGAGCTTGGGGAAAGTGATCACAAATCACTCAGTTTTAATATATCATGGAATTGCCCTAATAATGCCAATCAAGTCTCTGTCCCTGACTTCCGCTTGGCTGATTTCATAGGACTGAGAAATTACCTGGGTGGGCTGAACTGGAATGACCTGGTGATGGTTGCCGATGTGACGTTTTCCAGAGCATAGTTCTAGTTGCTCAGACAACTTATATTCCAAATAGGGAAATAAGATCAAACAAAATTTATTCTAAATGGATAAACAATAGATTAAAACATCTCATTGGTCAAAAGAGAGGCATATATAGGCGAATCAAAAGAGGAGAGGGGCAGTTAAGAAATCAATATATTCAGTTAAAGAGATAAATAAAAAAGGGAATAAGAAAAACAAAGAGAATATAAGGTTAAAGTTGCAAGGGAATCAAAGACTAACCCAAAAGGATTTTTTCAGGTATACAGAAGTAAGATTAGGGACAAGATAGACCCACTCAAAAGTTACTCAGGTCAGCTCACCGACAGTGATAAGGAAATGTGTAGAATTTTTAACACTTCCTCTCAGTTTTTACACAGGAAGATACTAGCGATATTCCAGAAATAATAAATTATGTAGAACTATGCACGATTAGGGTCACAAGTGACATTGTTCTTAGATAAATAGATAAATTAAAACCTAACAAATCCCCAGGCCCTGATGAACTGTTTGCACGATTAGGGTCACAAGTGACATGGTTCTTAGATAAATAGATAAATTAAAACCTAACAAATCCCCAGGCCCTGATGAACTGTTTGCAAGAGTTTTAAAGGAATGTAAAGAGGAACTTAGCAAACCTTTGGCTAATCTTTTCAACATATCACTACAAACTGGCATAGTGCCAGACAAGTGGAAAATGGCAAATGTAATACCTATTTACAAGGCAGGTGACAGATCCTTAGCTTCGAACTATAGACCAATAAGCCTTACCTCCATAGTGGGAAAATTTATGGAATCAATAATTGCCGAGGCAATTCGTAGCCATCTTGAAAGGCATAAATTGATTAATGAATCTCAGCACGGTTTTACAAAGGGGTATTCCTGTCTTACGAATTTACTAACTTTTTTCACCAAGGTATTTAAGGAGGTAGATCATGGTATTGAATATGATATTGTGTATATAGACTTCAGTAAGGCTTTCGATAGAGTTCCACATCAGAGGCTATTGAGGAAAATTAAGGCACACGGAATAAGAGGAAATTTTTTTTCCTGGGTAGAGGCATGGTTGACAAATAGGCAGCAGAGAGGTTTGCATAAATGGGGAGAAATCAGAATGGGGGCGCGTCACAAGTGGTCAGATGTCAATGTTGGGCCCTGTGTTCACAATTTACAAAACGACATAGATGAGGGAATAAATTGCGATATAAGCAAAATTGCCGATGACCCCAAAATAGGCCGTCCAATTCATTCTAATGAGGACATTAGAGCACTCCAGGATGATTTGAGTAGACTGATGCAATGGTCGGAGAAGTGGCAGATGCAGTTTAATATAGACAAATACAAAGTTCTAAATATTGGACAGGACAATAACCATGCCACATATAAACTGAATAATGTAGATCTTAATATTACTGATTGCGAAAAGGATTTAGGAGTTCTGGTTAGCAGTAATCTGAAACCAAGACAGCAGTGCATAAGTGTTCGCAATAAAGCGAACAGAATCCTTGGCTTCATATCAAGAAGCATAAATAATAGGAGTCCTCAGGTTGTTCTTCAACTCTGTATATCTTTGGTTAGGCCTCATTTAGATTATACTGCACAGTTCTGGTCACCGTATTACAGAATGGATATAAATGCTCTGGAAAGCGTACAAAGGAGGATGACAAAGTTGATCCCATGTATCAGAAATCTTCCCTATGAGGATAGACTGAGGGCCCTGAATCTGCACTCTCTAGAAAGGCGTAGAATTAGGGGGGATATGATTGAGGTGTATAAATGGAAAACAGGAATTAATAAAGGGGATGTAAATAGCGTGCTGAAAATATCCAGCCAAGACAGGACTCGCAGCAATGGTTTCAAGTTGGAAAAGTTCAGATTCAGGAAGGATATAGGAAAGCATTGGTTTGGTAATAGAGTTGTGGATGAGTGGAACAAACTCCAGAGTACCGTCATAGATGCTAAGACGTTGTGTAGTTTTAAAAATAGGTTAGATACATATATGAATGGGTGTGTGTGGGTGTGAGTTGGACCTGACTAGCTTGTGCTAGTCGGTCTGATGCCGTGCTCCTTCCTTAAGTAAATGTGACCTGACGTGACTAGGTTGGGTCATTTTCTTAAGCCGGTAGGAGACTTGGACCTGCCTCGCATGGGCCAGTAGGCCTGCTGCAGCGATCACGCAAATTATAGTATCGTCTGCGAGGAATAATATAGTGGTGTGATTAGCATCATTCTCTCAGATGTGGTATTAAGAAGCTGGGGGTGTGTGTGTAATGAATTCCGGTGTCACAGCACTGGCATTATTCTCTGTGTTAATCTGCACTTTAAGCCAATTTCTCTGACGCATTTGCGTTCGCTGCTCCAAGGTAAATGCTTGTTGATGGCGCAGGTGATGTAACTAGTGGTGGTGTTGGTGATTGTGTAGTGGTGGTGTTGGTGATTGTGTAGTGGTGGTGTTGGTGATTGTGTAGTGTTGGTGATTGTGTAGTGTTGGTGATTGTGTAGTGTTGGTGATTGTGTAGTGGTGGTGTTGGTGATTGTGTAGTGTTGGTGATTGTGTAGTGTTGGTGATTGTGTAGTGGTGGTGGTGATTGTGTAGTGGTGTTGGTGATTGTGTAGTGGTGTTGGTGATTGTGTAGTGTTGGTGATTGTGTAGTGGTGGTGGTGATTGTGTAGTGGTGGTGGTGATTGTGTAGTGGTGGTGGTGATTGTGTAGTGGTGGTGGTGATTGTGTAGTGGTGGTGATTGTGTAGTGGTGTTGGTGATTGTGTAGTGGTGGTGGTGATTGTGTAGTGGTGGTGTTGGTGATTGTGTAGTGGTGGTGATTGTGTAGTGTTGGTGATTGTGTAGTGGTGGTGGTGATTGTGTAGTGGTGGTGGTGATTGTGTAGTGGTGGTGGTGATTGTGTAGTGGTGGTGGTGATTGTGTAGTGGTGGTGGTGATTGTGTAGTGGTGGTGGGTGTGTAATGGCCTTGACGGGGACAGGAAGCCTGCTACTTGAACCAGTGTTTCCGGTTGTATTTTTAGGTTGAGCACCGCTCTTGTAACAACCACTCCGCCAGGTGAAGCCTCCTTAACACAGAGTTAACCTATAATATTGTATTAAGTAAGGTTAGTAATATATGCACATTTTTGATAAGGTTTCAATGATATAATCTAGGATGACGAGGTGGCCAATGAGAACTTCCAAAACAAGTGAAATAATGCCACTGGTGACAATTTTCATATCGATAGTGCTCCTTCATTTAGAATATTGCTCAGTGTTGACGACCCCGTTCAAGGCGGGAGAAATATCAAAGCTGGAACAATAGACGTCATGTATTGTCCACATAGACCCAATAAAGCATTTAAATTACTGGGAACTCCTTAAAGTCTTAAATATGTACTCACTGGAGTGGAGGAGAGAGAGAAACATGATAATATATACCTAGAAAGTATTCGAGGGCCTGGTCCCAAGCCTTTACACTGCCATAACAAACTGGGAAGATAGATATGGGAGGAAACGCAAAATAAACCCAGTGAAAAGCAGGGGTGCGGTGGGCACAATAAGGAAACACTGTATCAACATCCGTGGCCCGAGACTATTCAACATCTTACAAGAATATATCAGAAACACTGCTGGACCAAGTATAGAAGTCTTCAAGAGGAAACTGGACAAATAACTTCGCCAGGTGCCAGATCAACCAGGCTGTGATGGATATGTGGGCCAGTGGGCCACCAGCAGCAACAGCCTGGTTGACCAGGCTTTCAACAGACGAGCCTGGCCCAAGGCCGGGCTCCGAGAGGACGAAAACTCTGGGAACTCATCAAAGGTATATCAAAGGTCAATGGGAAGATATAGATAAATTATTATACAATCATTTAATCGATAATTATACATTATATATTTGTCATGAGGCATCGGTTATAATTCTCCCCAGCATGACAAACTCTCGTATTGTTATACAAGAGTGGTGCACAATACCAGGAAGGTCATGTGTGGTGCACAATACCAGGAAGGTCATGAGTGGTGCACAATACCAGGAAGGTCATGAGTGGTGCACAATACCAGGAAGGTCATGAGTGGTGCACAATACCAGGAAGGTCATGAGTGGTGCACAATACCAGGAAGGTCATGAGTGGTGCACAATACCAGGAAGGTCATGAGTGGTGCACAATACCAGGAAGGTCATGAGTGGTGCACAATACCAGGAAGGTCATGAGTGGTGCACAATACCAGGAAGGTCATGAGTGGTGCACAATACCAGGAAGGTCATGAGTGGTGCACAATACCAGGAAGGTCATGAGTGGTGCACAATACCAGGAATGTCATGAGTGGTGCACAATACCAGGAAGGTCATGAGTGGTGCACAATACCAGGAAGGTCATGAGTGGTGCACAATACCAGGAAGGTCATGAGTGGTGCACAATACCAGGAAGGTCATGAGTGGTGCACAATACCAGGAAGGTCATGAATGGTGCACAATACCAGGAAGGTCATGAGTGGTGCACAATACCAGGAAGGTCATGAGTGGTGCACAATACCAGGAAGGTCATGAGTGGTGCACAATACCAGGAAGGTCATGAGTGGTGCACAATACCAGGAAGGTTATGAGTGGTGCACAATACCAGAAAGGTCATGAGTGGTGCACAATACCAGGAAGGTCATGAGTGGTGCACAATACCAGGAAGGTCATGAGTGGTGCACAATACCAGGAAGGTCATGAATGGTGCACAATACCAGGAAGGTCATGAGTGGTGCACAATACCAGGAAGGTCATGAGTGGTGCACAATACCAGGAAGGTCATGAGTGGTGCACAATACCAGGAAGGTCATGAATGGTGCACAATACCAGGAAGGTCATGAGTGGTGCACAATACCAGGAAGGTCATGAGTGGTGCACAATACCAGGAAGGTCATGAATGGTGCACAATAACAGGAAGGTCATAAGTGGTGCACAATACCAGGAAGGTCATGAATGGTGCACAATACCAGGAAGGTCATGAATGGTGCACAATACCAGGAAGGTCATGTGTGGTGCACAATACCAGGAAGGTCATGTGTGGTGCACAATAACAGGAAGGTCATGAGTGGTGCACAATACCAGGAAGGTCATGAATGGTGTACAATAACAGGAAGGTCGTAAGTGGTGCACAATACCAGGAACGTCATGAGTGGTGCACAATACCAGGAAGTTCATGTGTGGTGCACAATAACAGGAAGGTCATGAGTGGTGCACAATACCAGGAAGGTCATGAATGGTGTACAATAACAGGAAGGTCGTAAGTGGTGCACAATACCAGGAACGTCATGAGTGGTGCACAATACCAGGAAGTTCATGTGTGGTGCACAATACCAGGAAGGTCATGAGTGGTGCACAATACCATGAAGGTCATGAATGGTGCACAATACCAGGAAGGTCATGAATGGTGCACAATACCAGGAACGTCATGAGTGGTGCACAATACCAGGAACGTCATGTGTGGTGCACAATACCAGGAAGGTCATGAATGGTGCACAATACCAGGAAGGTCATGTGTGGTGCACAATACCAGGAAGGTCATGTGTGGTGCACAATACCAGGAAGGTCATGTGTGGTGCACAATACCAGGAAGGTCATGAGTCGTGCACAATACCAGGAAGGTCATGAATGGTGCACAATACCAGGAAGATCATGAATGGTGCACAATACCAGGAAGATCATGAGTGGTGCACAATACCAGGAAGGTCATGAATGGTGCACAATACAAGATCATGAATGGTGCACAATACAACAAGATCATGAATGGTGCACAATACAAGATCATGAATGGTGCACAATACAACAAGATCATGAATGGTGCACAATACTAGCAAGATCATGAATGGTGCACAATACAAGATCATGAATGGTGCACAATACAACAAGATCATGAATGGTGCACAATACAACAAGATCATGAATGGTGCACAATACAACAAGATCATGAATGGTGCACAATACAACAAGATCATGAATGGTGCACAATACAACAAGATCATGAATGGTGCACAATACTAGCAAGATCATGATTATACCCAAATGTTGTACGTGTCTAATTGTTCACGTCAAATTGTTCCATAATTGCCATACTACTGAGCACACTGATGATGAATATTTGTTCACTTAGAAAATACTTGGTGTGATCTGTGTTTGATCTTAACAAAGACTACGTTCATCACCTGACCTTAACTTTTACCTTGAGTGACGGTACTTAGGTGTTTGCTAGCACTCCTGTTACCGTGTGCCTGGAGTACATCAGGTACAAGGCAGATGTTGCTATGAACACCAGTGTTGGAGGCTACATACCCCTTCACACCAACACTGGTGGTGTCTCCCCTTCACACCAACACTGGTGGTGTCTCCCCGTCACACCAACACTGGTGGTGTCTCCCCGTCACACCAACACTGGTGGTGTCTCCCCGTCACACCAACACTGGTGGTGTCTCCCCGTCACACCAACACTGGTGGTGTCTCCCCGTCACACCAACACTGGTGGTGTCTCCCCGTCACACCAACACTGGTGGTGTCTCCCCGTCACACCAACACTGGTGGTGTCTCCCCGTCACACTCCACAGACTTGTGACTCAACAAATGTCTAACCTAACTTTCCCTTCACCTCAGTGTTTAGGAACGGAATGTAATTTTATCGACCGCATAAATCCGCTCGTTTTATCGTACATATAACTCTTTTTCGTTGCGATATTTTGGATTACCTGTGTTGGAGTGTTTTGATGCTAGAACCACCAGCCAAATTGATCGTACCATCAACCAGGAGACCAAGTTTGAGATGGGCCGCGGGGGACGTCGGCCGCCAGACTCAAGAACAGGTAGATTACAGGTAGATAAATGGTATATTTACCTTACTAGGCATTAGATACAGTCTTGTTTACCTTACTAGGCAGTAGATAGTCTGTTTACATTACTAGACAGTAGATACATAGTATATTTACCTTACTAGGCAGTAGATAGTCTGTTTACATTACTAGACAGTAGATACATAGTATATTTACCTTACTAGGCAGTAGATAGATAGTCTTCTCCATTTGCCTCCCTGCTGCAGAACAACTTTGTAAATAGAATCAGTCAAGAGTGAGTTAATTCTCCTCTTCTGATTAGTTATATCCAGTAGACTAACCCAGTGCGATGCTGCCAGACATCACTAACATCATGGTGTTATATCCAGTTGACTAACCCAGTGTGATGCTGCCAGACATCACTAACATCCTGGTGTTATATCCAGTTGACTAACCCAGTGTGATGCTGCCAGACATCACTAACATCCTGGTGTTATATCCAGTTGACTAACCCAGTGTGATGCTGCCAGACATCACTAACATCCTGGTATTATATCCAGTTGACTAACCCAGTGTGATGCTGCCAGACATCACTAACATCATGGTGTTATATCCAGTTGACTAACCCAGTGTGATGCTGCCAGACATCACTAACATCATGGTGTTATATCCAGTAGACTAACCCAGTGTGATGCTGCCAGACATCACCAACATCTTGGTGTTATATCCAGTTGACTAACCCAGTGTGATGCTGCCAGACATCACGAACATCCTGGTGTTATATCCAGTAGACTAACCCAGTGTGATGCTGCCAGACATCACCAACATGTTGGTGTTATATCCAGTAGACTAACCCAGTGTGATGCTGCCAGACATCATTAACATCCTGGTGTTATATCCAGTTGACTAACCCAGTGTGATGCTGCCAGACATCACCAACATCTTGGTGTTATATCCAGTAGACTAACCCAGTGTGATGCTGCCAGTCATCACGAACATCATGGTGTTATATCCAGTAGACTAACCCATTGTGATGCTGCCATACATCCACAACATCCTGGTGTTATATCCAGTAGACTAACCCAGTGTGATGCTGCCAGACATCACCAACATCCTGGTGTTATATCCAGTAGACTAACCCAGTGTGATGCTGCCAGACATCAACATCCTGGTGTTATATCCAGTAGACTAACCCAGTGGGATGCTGCCAGACATCACTAACATCATGGTGTTATATCCAGTAGACTAACCCAGTGTGATGCTGCCAGACATCACTAACATCATGGTGTTATATCCAGTTGACTAACCCAGTGTGATGATGCTAGATATCACCAACATCCTGGTATTTTATCCAGTAGACTAACCCAGTGTGATGCTGCCAAACATCACCAACATCCTGGTGTTATATCCAGTTGACTAACCCAGTGTGATGCTGCCAAACATCACCAACATCCTGGTGTTATATCCAGTTGACTAACCCAGTGTGATGCTGCCAGACATCACCAACATCCTGGTGTTATATCCAGTAGACTAACCCAGTGTGATGCTGCCAGACATCACCAACATCCTGGTGTTATATCCACTAGACTAACCCAGTGTGATGCTGCCAGACATCACGAACATCCTGGTGTTATATCCAGTAGACTAACCCAGTGTGATGCTGCCAGACATCACCAACATCCTGGTGTTATATTCAGTAGACTAACCCAGTGTGATGCTGCCAGACATCACCAACATCCTGGTGTTATATCCAGTAGACTAACCCAGTGTAATGCTGCCAGACATCACCAACATCCTGGTGTTATATTCAGTAGACTAACCCAGTGTAATGCTGCCAGACATCACCAACATCCTGGTGTTATATCCAGTAGACTAACCCAGTGTGATGCTGCCAGACATCACCAACATCCTGGTGTTATATCCAGTAGACTAACCCAGTGTGATGCTGCCAGTCATCACCAACATCCTGGTGTTATATTCAGTAGACTAACCCAGTGTGATGCTGCCAGACATCACCAACATCCTGATGTTATATCCAGTAGACTAACCCAGTGTGATGCTGCCAGACATCACCAACATCCTGGTGTTATATCCAGTAGACTAACCCAGTGTGATGCTGCCAGACATCACCAACATCCTGGTCATTAGAGACCCCGCCAGCATTCACAAGTGTGTAGTGACTCGACCAGAGTTGGGGGTGATATACCTTGTATCCTGGTAGTGTGATTGCAACGTAGGCCAGAGTAACCAGGAGTCCCTGCCCTCCTGTGTTGGGTATGGTTCCTGCCCTCCAGTGTTGGATATGGTTCCTGCCCTCCAGTGTTGGGTATGGTTCCTGCCCTCCAGTGTTGGGTATGGTTCCTGCCCTCCAGTGTTGGGTATGGTTCCTGCCCTCCAGTGTTGGGTATGGTTCCTGCCCTCCAGTGTTGGGTATGGTTCCTGCCCTCCAGTGTTGGGTATGGTTCCTGCCCTCCTGTGTTGGATATGGTTCCTGCCCTCCTGTGTTGGGTATGGTTCCTGCCCTCTAGTGTTGGGTATGGTTCCTGCCCTCCAGTGTTGGGTATGGTTCCTGCCCTCCAGTGTTGGGTATGGTTCCTGCCCTCCAGTGTTGGGTATGGTTCCTGCCATCCAGTGTTGGGTATGGTTCCTGCCCTCCAGTGTTGGGTATGGTTCCTGCCCTCCAGTGTTGGGTATGGTTCCTGCCCTCCTGTGTTGGATATGGTTCCTGCCCTCCAGTGTTGGATATGGTTCCTGCCCTCCAGTGTTGGGTATAGTTCCTTCCCTCTTGTGTTGGATATGGTTCCTGCCCTCCAGTGTTGGGTATGGTTCCTGCCCTCCAGTGTTGGGTATAGGTCCTTCCCTCTTGTGTTGGATATGGTTCCTGCCCTCCAGTGTTGGGTATGGTTCCTGCCCTCCAGTGTTGGATATGGTTCCTGCCCTTCAGTGTTGGGTATGGTTCCTGCCCTCCAGTGTTGGGTATAGTTCCTTCCCTCTTGTGTTGGATATGGTTCCTGCCCTCCAGTGTTGGGTATGGTTTCTGCCCTCCTGTGTTGGATATGGTTCCTGCCCTCCTGTGTTGGGTATGGTTCCTGCCCTCCAGTGTTGGATATGGTTCCTGCCCTCCTATGTTGGGTATGGTTCCTGCTCTCCTGTGTTGGGTATGGTTCTTGTTCTGTGTTGGGTATGGTTCTTGTCCTGTGTTGGGTATGGTTCTTGTATAACGATGTGTTCTTTGGGCGGTTCTTGGAGGCGTGGTTGAAATGATAAGGCTTCGGAGGCTTCTTACTTTATTTGTAATAAAGGTGCGAGTAACAGGCTGCGTGTCTGTGGCCATGGCCAAGGGCCATGGGCCTTGCGAGAGGGAGAGGAGTAGGCCTGTTGTCTGAGTGTCTGGGCGCCAAGTGAGAGTGGGCCAGGGCGGGTCTGGTAGACGTGGGTACGCCTACCAGGCTTGCCCTCTGGCGGAAACTATGGAAACTAGCATAGCACGAAATATGAACTCAGCTGGCAGACAGCATGGGCTGTCTATGCAGACAGTCAGGCTGTCTACATCGCTCGGTCACGCTACCCATGGTCGTCCCGACCATGAATGACATTAAAAAAAACTCGGGTCTCTCTCTCGCAAGAACAGGTCACAGAACACGTAAGAAAAATACATATATACATAAACATATGGACATAGAAAAAAAACTTCCTCCAGAGAGGGAAGAAAAAAACGGTGTGCTTCGTGGTCTAAGGCAGTGAGCGTCGATGCAGCACTGCACGCCTTCCTGCGTCTGGATACATACTGCAACACGGGAGACATGAGCTGTGACGTAACAGGGTACGGTCTCCTCTGGGAGGTGAAGCAGACATCGTAGTAGTCGCTGCAGGGGTTCACTCAACCTGGGGCACAACTGCTGGTGCCCTCGAGTGAGGCGTCGTCAGTAGTCGCAACAGGACAGGACTGGCAAGCGACTCAGGAGGACATTCCTCGACTGGTACTGTCGCTGGAGCTGTCGGCGAAACATCTGGAGGTCGTAACAGCATACACCATACTGCAGTGAGTGGGCTAGCAGTCAGAGTGACATCATCTTTGTGCAGGCTGCTCACTGAAGCTGTGACACGAGGCTGACAGTCGCCTGCCAATAGGCTTAACTGCGGCTTGGCGAGTGTCATCTCTCGACAGTAGAAGTTACAGCAGAGGGCAGTGTAAGCGTCCCCAGACTGGTCATCTGCAATAACTGGACTGACGGTCTTGGAGGTGAAGTGGAACGGACTCGATGGGAGAATCGTCGCGGGTACGATTCAGCAAAGGCATCTACGAGCGGCGAACAATAAGAGCTTTCTGTACAGGGCGCTCGGACGCTCGTAACTGACGCCTGGACTGACAAATGTCAGCTGTCAAGCGCGCGGGGCGCTGGTCACACACTGGGTGACAAAGTAACACACAGGTGCTACATAGGACACACGAGAAAACTGCACACATACTGCACATGTGGTACAACACAGCTTACTAGCAAATGACGCTTTTCTGTATAAAAATCGTCACTAAGCAATACTCGAACATGTGAGAACACTGACTGAGAGGAATAAAGAACACTCGACTTATATCTTTTCTCAAACTTCTCGACAAAAATGAAAATATAATGCTCACTGTGAACTAGAACACACGGGACATCATGTGGGGGATGTCAGGCGTGACGTCGCGAGTGACGTCAGCAGACGTCGCGAGGAACGTCAAGCAACATCGTGGGTGACGTCGCGAGGTGACGTTCTGGAGTGACACTTGTCCTGTGTTGGGTATGGTTCTTGTCCTGTGTTGGGTATGGTTCCTGTCGTCCTGTGACACACCTTGCGGGGGCCCGGTCTGAGACCAGGCCTCATGGTGGATCAGGGTTTGATCAACCAGGCTATTACTGCTGGCCGTGCGTAAACTGACGTACGAACCACAGTTCGGCTGATTAGGTACTTACTTGAGGTGTCTGTCCAGCGCCTTCTTGAAGACATCGAGGGGTCTATTGGTAATCCCCCTTATGTATGCTGGGAGGCAGTTGAACAGTCTTGGGCCCCTGACACTTATTCCGTTGTCTCTTAGTGTACTCGTGGCGCCCCTGCTTTTCATTGGGGGAATGTAGCATCTCCTGCCAAGTATTTTGCTTTCGTATGGAGTGATTTTCGTGTGCAAGTTTGGTACTAATTCCTCTAGGATTTTCGAAGTGTATATTATCCCGTATCTTTCTCGCCTGTGTTCCAGGGAATACAAATCAAGGGACTTCAACCGTTCGCAGTAATTTAGATGCTTTATCGTACTTATGTGTGCCATGAAAGTTCTATGTACATTCTTCAGGTCAGCAGTTTTGCCTGCCTTGAAGGGGGCAGTTAGTGTACAGCAGTATTCCATTTGAAGAGAATCATCACGGGCTTGGCGTCCCTAGTTTTGAAGGTTCTCATTATCCATCCTATCATTTTCCTAGCAGATGCGGTAGATACATTGTTGTGGTCTTTGAAGGCGAGATCCTCTGACATTATCATTCCCAGGTCCTTCACATTACTTTTTCGCTCTATTGTATGGTTAGAGTTTGTTTTATATCCTGATAAAGTGTTAATTTCTTCGAGTTTTCCATATCCGAGTAGCTGAAATTTCTCTTCACTAAACTTCATATTGTTTTCTGCTTCCCACTTAAAGATTTGGTTGATGTCCGCCTGGAGTCTTAAGACACCGAGGATCGATGAGCTAAATAACCACGATCTCTCTCCCTCTCCCCACAGCTTTTTAACATTTTCCTTTCAGTTTTCTTTCCTTTCTTCCTCTACATCGGTATCTTCCCTTTCTCTCCATCTCTACCAGCCTCCTCTCCATCTCTACCAGCCTCTTCTCCATCTCTACCAGCCTCTTCTCCATCTCTACCAGCCTACTCTCCATCTCTACCAGCCTACTCTCCATCTCTACCAGCCTCCTCTCCATCTCTACCAGCCTACTCTCCATCTCTACAAAGTGTTCAAAACAAAGGTAGCGGTGATAAACTTGAGGCTTTGCGAAAAGTTTGCTTTGAATCCAGAAATAAGAGAACCACTAGAAAGGTAAACACACTGGTCTTGATGTTGGCGGCGAAGAACTAGGAACTAATCAGAGACATAATCACAAATACGATATATACTGACCACAACATCACAAGTAAGCATAAACACGGGTGGGGAGCTCCAGTAATAGTGTACGGGAAGCGATGTTCAACGTTTTGAACTTCAACAATCAGAGAATTAACAGTCATGAACATCTTAAACCCTTAACATTGCTTTGAAAAGCTGAATACAGAAGCATGTAGTTATATATATATGCCGCTGATTAAGACACATGGGCAGCAGTTGGGTGTGTTTAGTGGTGAAATGTTTCACCCACACAGTAGGCTTCTTCAGTCAGGTATCCGAGGCAGCAGGTGCAGTAGCGAGACGTGAATGTGGGCGAAACGTTTCAACAATAAAGATACCCAACTGTTGCACATGTGTCTTACTCATCAAGTTGTGGATATTTTATACTATTTTCAGTATAAACAAGTCACAAAAAAACTTCAAGGAACAAGTGGAGAGAACGACCATAAAAAAGTGTACAGAAGAAAAAAAAGGTTATTGAACGGCCTTTTTTTTTTATTAAAGTGAAAATGTCAAGACGAAAGAAAGGTGATGTTAACAGAGATCAGCGAGACACAACAAAATCTCAAGCTGTCATACCAGAGAGAAAAAGCAAAGGATATTGCAGGAAACACTTGTATACTTATGCAAAAGTCCAAATTAAGAACTTCCTTTAGAAATGGACTATTCATCGCACCAGGTCCAGACGTTGACGGTAAATAAGGAAGTGAAGTTCTAGAAGAGCATTATGAATCAGAGTTCCACTAAACAATAGCTGGGTGCAGATTGAAGTTTTTTTTATTGCCTCTGAAAGCCATGTGTAACTGACATAAGAACTTATCCTTCAGAATTCGGGGGAAAAAATTGAAAATATGCCCACTAAGGCAGCACCTGAACCGGATTCGTGGAATTCCTTGTATATAAGATTCAAAATTCTAGTAGTAAGAGCACTCAGTATCCTAACCTTTGATCTAAGTGAAATCCCAGAGACCTTGAAGAGTGTTCACGACCCACTTCCTTTACATAAACAAGACAATAGAGAGCTGGTAAAAAAAAATGCAGACTAGTAGCCCTAACGTCCCACATAATAAAGTCTATGAAAGGTTAATGACATGCTAAGTTACTATTATAGAACATCAAAACTGCACAACGCAAACTAGGGTGGATTTAGAGCAGGAAGATCATGCCTATCACAACGGCTACACCACTATGACACAATTACAGAGGCGTTGAAAGAAAACCAAAGCGCAGTACAGGGATTTTCCAAAAATATTTGACAAATGCAATCCAGGGGAAATTGCACGCAAAACGAGGGCAACATGTATAACGGGGAAAGTAAGCAAAAGGATGTTCAACTGTCTGATAGAACACACACAGTGGCGGTAAACAGAACAAAATCCATCATTAGCAAAGTAAAATTCTCAGTATTACAAGGCACAGTCCTGTCACCTTTGCTGTTGCTTATCCTCATACGGGATATAGATAAAAAAAAAAAACACTACAGTACTTTATCATCATTTGCGGTTACCAAAATAAGCATGACGGTTACCTCGGAAAAAGATACAGAAAAATTGCAAGGAGATGTAAACAGTGTTTCAGTCACCACTGGAGAATAACATGATGTTCAGTGGTGACAAGTTCCAACTGCTTAGATATGGAAAGAATGAAGAACCCAAAAGGGACACTGTATACAAAATGCAAGGAGGAATCGCCAAATTGAACGAAACAAACACTTAAAGGAACAGGGAGTAATAATGTCAGCTGACATTTCTTTCAAAGAATATAATAAGGCAAATTTGACAACCGAGATATTGAGAACCTTAAACAAAGAGGGAACTAGTGAGAGTGGTGACACTACTCGGAATGCTTCCGCTGTCTCGCTTAGAGAATTGTTCAGTGTTGGCGGCTCCATTCAGGACAGAAGAGATATATCAGAGCTGGAACAGATTCATAGTCCATTTACAACCCGTATAGAACCAATAAAGCATTTAGATTATTGGAAATACCTCAGAATCCTAATATGTACTCACTGGAGCGGAGGAGAGACGGATACATGATACTATATACATGTCGAAGGTGCTTGAGGGCTTGATCGCAAATCTGCACACTGCCAAAACGACATATTGGGGTGACAGATATGGGAGGAATTGTAGAATAAACCCAGTGAAAACCAGGGGTGACGTGGGCACCCAACATCAGTGGTCCCAGACTATTCAACATCTCACCAGAAGATATCAGAAACACTGCTGGAACAAGTGTAGAAATCTTCAAGAGGAAACTGGACAATTTCCTCAGCCAAGCCCCAGATCGGATCCAGGGAAAAAAATTATCGGAAAAAAATAGTCACAGGAGAATAAGTAACAATATAAACCTAACGTAACCTAACTAACCTAACCTAACGTAACCTAACACTGAATATTTATGTAATTCCATGATATTATTTAAGAGGTTTTCAACCTCTACATGTTATGTATTGTCTTTGCTTAAGAAATTAAATAAAAGGTGATGTTTTTTAGACGTGTAAACTGACATCATTTATAAACAGTGTTGTCAACGTGTACACTGCCATCATGTATAAACAGTGTTGTCAACGTGTACACTGCCATCATGTATAAACAGTGTTGTCAACGTGTACACTGCCATCATGTATAAACAGTGTTGTCAACGTGTATAAGTCATGTTCTCTCACTAACTGATTTAAAATATTTTTGGTTTCATTAATTTAATTCTTTATGATATTTAAATAAAACTTGACTTTTTTCCCAGTGACTCTTTTCGTAGCCAAAATTATGACGTATTTTCTGTGAACATTTGTAATAATAATAATCATCATCACAAAAATGGGTTGGGATCGAACCCATGGCAAGTGTATTATTACGGTTCCGTGAATAATAATAATAATAATAATGACCAGTACCGTGTGTTGTCACTTGTATTCACTTGTATTCACTTGTATTCACTTGTATTAATTTGTATTCACTTGTATTCACCATTCTCTCGCATGAACCTTTTTTTCCATATATCTTAGTTAAGGGTAGAGGAAAAGCCAGGCCCTGCCGTCACTTGGCAGAATTTGAGATACAGCAGTAACAACATGGTTGATCAAGCAGTGATCCACCAGGAAGGATTGGTATGGGACACATCTGCAAAGGTGTTGACTCCTCGGATTAAACCTACTCTCCTCCCGTTCTTTTAGAACCTTTCTTGAGTTTCTAGTTGTGTACTGGTTTGTATGGGATGTGTGTGTAGTGTCCGTGATGTACTAGACTAGTACGTTATAACGACCAGTGTCCGTGATGTACTACTAGTACGTTATAACGACCAGAGTCCGTGATGTACTAGTTCGTTGTAACGACCAGTGTCCGTGATGTACTAGTTTGTTGTAACGACCAGTGTCCGTGATGTACTAGTTCGTTGTAACGACCAGTGTCCGTGATGTACTAGTACGTTATAACGACCAGAGTCCGTGATGTACTAGTTCGTTGTAACGACCAGTGTCCGTGATGTACTAGTTCGTTGTAACGACCAGTGTCCGTGATGTACTAGTTCGTTGTAACGACCAGTGTCCGTGATGTACTAGTTCGTTGTAACGACCAGTGTCCGTGATGTACTAGTACGTTGTAACGACCAGTGTCCGTGATGTACTACTAGTACGTTATAACGACGAGTGTCCGTGATGTACTGGACCAGTAAGCATATTCATATCTCCTTCATATTTGCTGTTAGTGGCAAGTTTTGTACTAGAGATGAGTGAGTGGGTGTGTGCGGTGAGTGAGTGTGTGTGGGTGTGTGCGGTGAGTGAGTGTGTGTGGGTGTGTGCGGTGAGTGGGAGTGTGCGGGTGTGTGCGGTGAGTGGGAGTGTGCGGGTGAGTGCGGTGAGTGTGTGTGGGTGTATGTGGTGAGTGAGTGGGTGTGGGTGTGTGCGGTGAGTGTGTGCGGTGAGTGGGAGTGTGCGGGTGAGTGGGTGTGTGCGGTGAGTGTGTGTGCGGGTGTGTGCGATGAGTGGGAGTGTGCGGGTGTGTGCGGTGAGTGGGAGTGTGCGGGTGAGTGGGTGTGTGCGGTGAGTGTGTGCGGGTGAGTGGGTGTGTGTGGTGAGTGAGTGTGTGCGGGTGAGTGGGTGTGTGCGGTGAGTGTTCGGGTGTGTGCGGTGAGTATGTGCGGGTGAGTGGGTGTGTGCGGTGAGTGGGTGTGTGCGGTGAGTGAGTGTGTGCGGTGAGTGGTGTGTGCGGTGAGTGTGTGTGTCGGTGAGTGGGTGTGTGCGGTGAGTGAGTGTGTGCGAGTGAGTGGGAGTGTGCGGGTGAGTGGGTGTGTGCGGTGAGTGGGTGTGTGCGGAGAGTGGGAGTGTGCGGGTGAGTGGGTGTGTGCGGTGAGTGGGTGTGTGCGGTGAGTGGGAGTGTGCGGGTGAGTGGGTGTGTGCGGTGAGTGGGTGTGTGCGGTGAGTGGGTGTGTGCGGTGAGTGAGTGTGTGCGGTGAGTGGTGTGTGCGGTGAGTGGGTGTGTGCGGTGTGTGCGGGTGGTGGGTGTGTGCGGTGAGTGGTGTGTGCGGTGAGTGGTGTGTGCGGTGAGTGTGTGTGTGCGGTGAGTGGGTGTGTGCGGTGAGTGAGTGGTGGTAGTGGTGCGGTGAGTGGGTGTGTGGGGGAGTGGGTGTGTGTGCGGTGAGTGGGTGTGTGCGGTGTGTGGTGAGTGGTGTGCGGTGAGTGGGTGTGTGCGGTGAGTGGGTGTGTGCGGTGAGTGTGTGTGTGCGGTGAGTGAGTGTGTGCGGTGAGTGAGTGTGTGCGGTGAGTGGGTGTGTGCGGTGAGTGGGTGTGTGCGGTGAGTGGGTGTGTGCGGTGAGTGAGTGTGTGCGGTGAGTGTGTGCGGTGTGTGCGGTGAGTGTGTGCGGGTGTGTGCAGTGAGTGGGTGTGTGCGGTGAGTGTGTGCGGTGAGTGGGTGTGTGCGGTGAGTGTGTGCGGTGAGTGTGTGCAGTGTGTGCGGTGTGTGCGGTGAGTGTGTGCGGGTGTGTGCAGTGAGTGTGTGCGGTGAGTGTGTGCGGTGAGTGGGTGTGGCGGTGAGTGGGTGTGTGCGGTGAGGTCGGGTGTGTGCGGTGAGTGGGTGTGTGCGGTGAGTGGGTGTGTGCGGTGAGTGTTCGGGTGTGTGCGGTGAGTGGGTGTGTGCGGTGAGTGGGTGTGTGCGGTGAGTGTTCGGGTGTGTGCGGTGAGTGGGTGTGTGCGGTGAGTGGGTGTGTGCGGGTGTGTGCGCACAGTATACAAGAAATCCTGACCCACGCAATGCATACCTGGAGTATACCTGGAGAGGGTTCCAGGGGTCAACGCCCCCGGTGCCCGGTCTGTGACCAGGCCTCATGGTGGGAACCACTAAACCCTGAATCTGCTGTGAGCTTAAACAGCGATTTTGGGGCTTGTTTTATGGTGGTTACCTGGGTTTATTTGCTGGTTCTTAGTGTCATTAGATAGAACGAACGACGTTCTAACGAATGCGAGAAGATTTTGGCCGTCAAATTGGCCGTCAGATTTTGACGTCAAATTGGCGAAAATGGTTGATTTTTGGGGCAGAAAACCATGTCCAAACATTCTTGGTTGTGGTTTATTATAAAAAAAACGAATTGTCATTTTGTGTGATATTGTAAATGGAAGGTAAATGTTGTATAAGAGCCCCAGGGACGTGATTATTGACCCCAGGGACGTGATTATTGACCCCAGGGAAGGTGGTCACTTTAGCTGCTGCCCTGACTACACTGTTTTTGACTTTCTTTTTTAAATATGAATTTCTCGAAAATCGTCTAAAATTCGCCAAATTTCCGCATTTGGGACGGTCTAGAGGATAGTTCTGAATTGCGTAGGTTTGAGCATTGGAATAGGACCGGAAATAAGCCTCAGAGTGCGCGAAATCGCTGTTGCGCGAAGTTCTCCACGAAGTCCCAATTTCGTGCTTGCCTAGTTCCATAAGAATTATAAGATATTTTGAGTTTTTTTTTTTTTTGGTGTCATGAACTTTAGTAAAAACATTCTCCACCATATTAGAATATAAAAACTGTTCGGGGACACAGAAAGCGCTGTTTGACGGATGTAAACAGAGCAGTAACTGAATTTCTGTAACCAGCCTTTCCCCCGTCTCTCTCTCCTCTCTCTTCTCTCTCTTCTCTCTCTTCTCTCTCTTCTCTCTCTTCTCTCTCTTCTCTCTCTTCTCTCTCCTCTCTCTCCTCTCTCTCCTCTCTCCTCTCTCTCCTCTCTCCTCTCTCTCCTCTCTCTCCTCTCTCTCCTCTCTCTCTCTCTCTCTTCTCTCTCTTCTCTCTCTTCTCTCTCTTCTCTCTCTTCTCTCTCTTCTCTCTCTTCTCTCTCTTCTCTCTCTTTTCTCTTCTCTCTCTTCTCTCTCTTCTCTCTCTCTCTCTCTCTCTCTCTCTCTCTCTCTCTCTCTCTCTCTCTCTCTCTCTCTCTCTCTCTCTCTCTCTCTCTCTCTCTCTCTCTCTCTCCTATCAATTACAATATCTCAATTTCATTTATTTGTTTGTCTTCTCATTTTCTCAGGTAAAACTGTCGCCGAAGTTTGTGAAATAATTTTTCAAGGGGGGAATGTGGGTCTGGAATTAGTGTTTGGCTGATGTTTCAATGGCAGGTAATTAGTGAGTTTAATTGCTAAGGTAGATAAGGCGAGTGGGGTGGGACAGGTGAGTGGGGTGGTGGGTGAGTGGGGTGGGGGAGGCTCGGTGGGCGGATAGTGTAATTGTTGATAGTAGCTATACCCCCCTCAAGGGAGGTTCCTTGACGCTGGTGAGGGGCTCTTGATCTAGGGAATTGGATCTGTGCTCCGGTTCCCTGAATTGAGCCTTAATACCTGTCCCCTTCCCCCTTCCCCAGGCGCTGTATAATCCATATGGGCTTAGCGCTCCCCCATAATAATGATGGTAGCCATTATCATCCCCCCCCTCTCCGTTGAGGCCTCAAGGTTGATGTCATGGCAAGTCATCACTCAGGACTGTCAGTCAGTCGATGATGGTCCAAGACTGACCGAAACGTCCTTTAAAGATTCTCCTCCAAATCGTGGGTTAGTTGCAGCTACTGCCTGGTCATGGGCCGGGCGGCGGGGGCGTTGATCCCCGGAATACCCTCCAGGTAGACTCCAGGTAGACCCTCCAGGTAGGTAGTCTACCTGGAGGTTATGTACCTATTTGAAAAAAAACCCGACACAACACCGTAACTGGAATAATACACAGATAACCCGCACATAGGTTATTTGTGTACGTTTCGGTCCAGGTTGGACCGAAACGTCGTCTTAAGCTTCTCCCTCCTATGTGCGGGATGTGTAATGTGGTTTTTCAGTGTATACAAATTTGCAACTTTTCATCTGTTGTTTCCACAACAGATGAAAAGTTTCACTTTCAGAATGTACAGTCTGACTTTGTCCCCCATTAATATTGTAGGTGTTAGGTTGTACAGAGATACACAGGTGACCCGCGGGGGGCGGTGACCCCCGGAACACCCTCCAGGAAGTAATGTTGGTAGAATTACCCACAATAGGTTAAAATGACAAGTGCAACTAATGTAACATTTTATTGTGGCAACGTTTCGCTCTCCAGGAGCTTTACAAAGCTCCTGGAGAGCGAAACGTTGCTACTATAAAATATCGCATTAGTTGCACTTGTGTCCTTTTACCTAACACCCTCCAGGTAGACGACGTTTCGGTCTGACTTGGACCATTAATTAGCCGACATAATTATTCCCAAGTCTTTTACGTGTTCCTTTCGTTCTATGTGGTGACCCTCTTGAGTTTTGTATATAGTGTTCCTTTTGAGTTCTTCATTCTTTCCATACCTAAGCAGCTGAAACTTATCACCACTGAACGTCATGTTGTTCTCCACTGCCCATTGGAAGACCCTGCTTATGTCCTCCTGTAATTTTTCAGTGTTTTCTACCGTAGTGACTTTCATGCTTATTTTAGTGTCATCTGCAAATGATGATACAAAAGTGTGCCGGGTGTTTTTATCTATGTCTGCTATGAGGATGAGAAGCAGCAGAGGTGTCATGATAGTGCCTTGGGAAACTGAGCTTTTTACCTCCCTGATGCTGGATTTTGCTCTGTTTACTTTTTGTATTGTGTGTGTTAGGAACCCGAAAATCCATCTCCTACCTTCCCCGTAATGCCCATGACCCTCATTTTGTGCGCTATCACTCCATAATCGCATTTGTCAAGGCCTTTGCAAAATCTGTGTAAATCACATCTACGTTTTGGTCGTCTTCCAACGCCTCCGTAATTCTGTCATAATGGTTCAGCAGCTGTGACAGGCATGATCGTCCTGCTCTAAAACCATGCTGGTTCGGGTTGTGCTGGTCCATGAAATTTGTAATCTGCCGTCTCATTACTCATTCGAAGATTTTTATGATGTGGGAAGTTAGGGGCTCCTGGTCTGTAATTTTTAGCTAGTGCTCCACTACCTCCCTTATGCAACGGTAGTTACTCGACAAGATCCTCCAAGCAGTTCATGATGAACCGGATTGTGGTGCCCTACCTGGAGTCTACCTGGAGGGCATTCCGGGGATCGACGTCCCCGCGGCCCGGTCTATGACCAGGCCTCCCGGTGGATCAGGGCCTCATCAACGAGGCTGTTACTGCTGGCTGCACGTAGTCCAACGTACGAACCACAGCCCGGCAGATCTGGCACTGACTTTAGGTATCTGTCCAGCTCCCTCTTTGAATGCAACCAGAGGTCTACTGGTAATGCCCCTTATGGCTGGTGGGAGGCTGTTGAACAGTCTTGGGCCCCGGACACTTATTGTGTTTTCTCTTAGTGTACCAGTGGCGCCCCTACTTTTCACTGGGGGTACGTTGCACCGTCTGCCAAGTCTTTTGCTTTCGTATGGAGTGATTTCTGTGTGCATATTAGGGACCAGTCCTTCCAGAATCTTCCAGGTGTAGATTATGATATATCTTTCTCGCCTGCGCTCCAGTGAATATAAGTCTAGTGCTTCCAGGCGTTCCCAGTAGTTAAGGTGTTTGATGGAACTTATACGTGCAGTAAGGTTCTTTGTACATTCTCTAGATCTGCAATTTCACCTGCCTTGAATGGGGATGTTAATGTACAGCAGTATTCTAGCCTAGAGAGAACAAGTGATTTAAAAAGGATCATCATTGGCTTGGCATCTCTTGTCTTGAATGTTCTCATTATCCATCCTATCAGTTTCCTCGCAGTTGTAATAGTGGCATTGTTGTGGTCCTTGAAGGTGAGGTCTTCGGACATTACCACACCCAGGTCCTTCACATTACTTTTCCGCTCTATTGTGTGATTGGAGTTTGTAATATACTCAGTCCTAGCTATTATTTCCTCCAGTTTTCCATAACGGAGTAGTTGGAATTTGTCTTCATTGAACATCATATTGTTCTCTGTTGCCCATTGGAAAACTTGGTTTATATCTTCTTGGAGATTTGCCGTGTCCTAGTACGTTAATTTTCCCAGACCATGATATCAGCCTGGTCTAGGACCAGGCTGTGAGAGGGGTAGGGAACATCCCCGGAACTATCAATAGGAATCCTATTCTTCAGGTAGTCGGTTATCCTGTGCTATAGGTGGTCAGTTATCCTATACCTCACGTGGTCAGTTATCCTACACTTCAGGTGGTCAGTTATCCTAAACTTAACGTGGTCAGTTATCCTATACCTCATGTGGTCAGTTATCCTATACCTCACGTGGTCAGTTATCCTACACTATACGTGGTCAGTTATCCTATACCTCACGTGGACAGTTATCCTATACCTCACATGGTCAGTTATCCTATACTTCATTTGGTCATTTATCCTATACCTCGCGTGGTTAGTTATTATACACTAAACGTGGTTGGTTATTCTACACTTCACGTTGTCAGTTATCCTACACTTCACGTGGTCAGTTATTCTACACTTCACGTGGTCAGTTATTCTACACTTCACGTGGTCAGTTATCCTACACTTCACGTGGTCAGTTATCCTACACTTCACGTGGTCAGTTATCCTACACTTCACGTGGTCAGTTATTCTACACTTCACGTGGTCAGTTATTTTCCTGCTTTATCACACTTCACGTGTCAGTTATCCTACACTTCACGTGGTCAGTTATCCTACACTTCACGTGGTGAAGTTTCCTACACTTGGGTAGTATCAATCAGGTGGTGGTTATCTACACTTCGTGGTAGTGCAGCGGCGAGTATCATGTTGCTGGCAATGTTCAAATATTTGTGTCTCGCAGCCTGGCCTTGAAATACAGACTTCCTCAGTGCTGTACAACTTTGGTTCCCAACCAGGCTGTTTCTGTTAGCGCCCCATTAACCCACATATCTATCACAGCCTGGTTGATCTGGCACTTGTAGGAGGTAGTGATCCAATATATTCTTAAAATCCCATTCAAGGCAGGTGAGATCGCAGATCTAACCTTCACTGAACGTATTAGTTCAGTCAAGCACCTTAATTGCTGGGAACGCTTGGAGTCCATTGACCTGTACTCCCTGGAGCGCAGGCGAGAGATGCATCATAATCTACACTTGGAAAATCCTAGAGGGACTGGTCCCAAATAAATACACAGAAATCGCTCCCTACGAAAGCAAAAGACTTGGCAGATGGTGCAGCATACCCTAGTAAAAAGTAGGGGTCAGGAAACACAGCAAGTGTCCGGGGCCCAAGACTGTTCAACAGCCTCCCACCAGGTATAAGGGGAATTACCAATAGACCCCTGGTTGTCTTTCCTGCCTTGAATGGGGGTGTAGGCACATGACAATATTCCAGACGTACAGAGCACAAGTGATTTGAATTTTATAAACATGCAGAATATATAACTTTAATACACGTAATTAGAATTTCTACAATGATCACAGTAAATACTTTGAATAAAATTGTTATATATATATATATATATATATATATATATATATATATATATATATATATATATATATATATATATATATAGTGTGTGTGTGTGCCGATTAGGTAAAACTTGCGATTTTGGGTTAAATAGCAACACTCTTCTTGTCGAATAAGGCAAGCGAAAATTTGTGTATGTAATAATTTCGCAGAAATCATTCTGAACCTAACGAAAAAAATATATTTCATTGTGTTTGTTTATTATTAAATTATTGTAAACTTGTCTAAAATATATTTAGTTGCATTAGGCTAAATTAAATTGCGCTTGTTATAATAAGGTTAGTTAAGTTTTCTAAGGTTCTTTTGGTACAAAATTATTAATTTTTTACATTAACATAAATGAAAAAAAATATATCTTTAAATGTATAAGATAAATTTTTAGAAAGGACTTAATTTTAAACGAGTTCTTGCTAATTGACAAATTTTACCTATTCAGCATATATATATATATATATATTATATATATATATATATATATATATATATATATATATATATATATATATATATATATATATATATATATTATATAATATGTATCATAAAATTTCATACATATGTTTTACAAGGCTAATTATAAGATTTAATATTGTGTTTGATGAAAGTATTAATTTTGTCATTTAAAATATAATTTCAGTTTATTAAATGTTAAAATTATGTACTCACCGAGTTGTTGTGGGTGCAGAATACAGCTCTTGCCCCACCTCTTCAACGAGCCGCTACCCGGACACACTTCCTGCTCCGTGTGTGTTGTGTGTGTGTGAGTGTTTGCCCAGCCTGAGGAACTTAGATGCACTCTTTCCCCATGAGCCAAGGGTCTCTGAGCCTATGGGAACAAACATATAATGATGGGCAAGTTCTCCATATTTCTCGACTTCTGGACTCCCTGAAGGTGGCAGCAGCCCCTCCTTCTCCCTGGTGTACTGAGATGGTATCAGCCAAGGTAGATGCACATGTGTAGTCCACACCACCTGCTTGCCGTCTGTCCAGGCTTGAAGGGTGATACCATCTGACGCTTTGGTTGCCATCAGATCTGCATAGTTGGGGTGGTTCCCTTACTGCTGGGCATCCGGCGTTGTGAGGCTCCTCTTGATAATGTTATTAACCTCTTCATGTCTTGCAATCTTTCCTCGGATTTACGACACACAAGACCATGGTACCCGAATCGGTCTGCTGCTTCACTGCCACAAATACACCTGTGTTCGGCGAGAATAGGGGCGGCAAGTCGAAGGGCAACACCAATGCGGATGGTCTGTGGGTCGAGGCGTGTGCAAGGCTGGAGTTGGGAACAGCCAAAGAAAGTCCCCTGCATGAGGAGCTCTCACTGCAAGTAGGCAGGCTCTATCCTTCCCTGACACACTCTGAAGCATTGCTGAGGCTATATTCTCTACTATTGAGCCATCCATATATATATATATATATATATATATATATATATATATATATATATATATATATATATATATATATACAGTAATAATTCCATACATATGTTTTACAAGGCTAATTATAAGATTTAATATTGTGTTTGATGAAAGTATTAATTTTGTATTTAAAATATAATTTCAGTTTATTAAAAATGTTAAAATGTGTGTACTCACCGAGTTGTTGCGGGGGTCGAGTCACAGCTCCTGGCCCCACCTCTTCAACTGGCCGCTACCCGGTCACACTTCCTGCTCCGTGTGTGTGTGTGTGTGTGTGAGTGAAGTTAGTGAGGCAAGAGCTGACAACATGACTGTTGTCTTCCCACCCAGGATAAACTACGGTACTCCGTTTTCTACTCTCACAATGCACAATGTTGTGTGTTTGCTAATGTCAAGTCCCTGTGCTTGTGTATGTGTGTGTTTGTGTAAGGGGTGGGTGTGTACAGTGTGTGTTTGTGTAAGTTGTGAGTGTATATTTACGAGGGGATGTGTAATGTCATGGATTGTGGCGTCATTATCAGATTCCTACCATTGTACACAACCCTTGACTCCACAGTTGCCACATGTTATTAACCCACAATATAATTTACCTGGTGTGGTCGCAGTTTTGGTATCGTTGCATTACATTTCTTGAGAAATAATTACACCTGAGAATAATCTTGGGCGAGTTTTTTTACACGATTGTTTTTATTCAGAAATGTAGACGTCAGTATTTTGTGATTGGAATGTGGAAAACTGGAATAATGATTTACGTGGTTCATTTCATTGCTGGAACAAGCTTCGTGTTACGTAACTGTCGTAGTTTTATACTAGCAAGACCAACAATTGTTATTTTTGTGATTTATTCAGAGCATCACTGTGAAGTAACAGTGTTGTAATTTTGAGTAGTAGAGGAAAACTGTGGTGAGGTGTGGCAACGCTGTTTTGTGTGTGTTCTGCCCCTCAGGCTTCTCTGTCTGCCCTCCCTCTCACCTGCCTTCCCTCCCTCCCTCCCTCCCATCAACCCTCCCTCACACCTGCCCTCAGTCCCCTTCCCTTCCTTCATCCGTTTTTCTACTTCCCCCCTCCCACCCTTCACTACCCAACCTACCTTTCCATTCTCTATCTGCCTGTCTCTATCCAATCTCTCCCTGCTGCCCTACCTACCTCTCATTAGTCACACTCACTGTTGCCCTACCTACCTCTCGTCACTCTCCCTGCTGCCCTACCTACCTCTCGTCACTCTCCCTGCTGCCCTACCTACCTCTCGTCACTCTCCCTGCTGCCCTACCTACCTCTCGTCACTCTCCCTGCTGCCCTACCTACTCTGGTCACTCCCTGTTGCCCTACCTACCTCTCATTAGTCACTCTCCCTGCTGCCCTACCTACCTCTCATTAGTCACTCTCCCTGCTGCCCTACCTACCTCTCGTCACTCTCTCTGCTGCTCTACCTACCTCTCGTCACTCTGCTGCCCTACCTACCTCTCATTAGTCTCCTTGCTGCCCTACCTCTCTCTAATTAAGTCACTCTCCCTGCTGCCCTATCAAACCCTCAGCACTTTCCCTGCTGTCCTACCAACCCTTCAACACACTCCCTGGTGCCCTACCAAACCCTCAGCACTCTCCCTGCTGCCCTATCAACCCCTCAGCTCTCTCCCTGCTGCCCTATCAACCCCTCAGCACTCTCCCTGCTGCCCTATCAACCCCTCAGCACTCTCCCTGCTGCCCTACCAAACCCTCAGCACTCTCCCTGCTGCCCTATCAACCCCTCAGCTCTCTCCCTGCTGCCCTATCAACCCCTCAGCACTCTCCCTGCTGCCCTATCAACCCCTCAGCACTCTCCCTGCTGCCCTACCAAGCCCTCAGCACTCTCCCTGCTGCCCTATCAACCCCTCAGCTCTCTCCCTGCTGCCCTATCAACCCCTCAGCACTCTCCCTGCTGCCCTATCAACCCCTCAGCACTCTCACTGCTGCCCTATCAACCCCTCAGCACTCTCCCTGCTGCCCTATCAACCCCTCAGCACTCTCCCTGCTGCCTATCAACCCCTCAGCACTCTCCCTGCTGTCCTACCAACCCTTCAACACACTCCCTGCTGCCATATCAACCCCTCAGCACTCTCCCTGCTGCCCTACCAAACCCTCAGCACTCTCCCTGCTGGTCGCAAAGGTGGTGGATCATTACAGTGTCATGGTCTTGGATGCTCTGGACGACAAGCTCATGTAGTGTGCACTAATTTTGCTGTTAGATAACACAAGAACATAAGAAAGAAGGAACACTGCAGCAGGCCTACTGGCCCATGCGAGGCAGGTCCAAGTCTCCTACCGGCATAAGCCAGTGCCCCAACCTAGTCAGGTCAGGTCACATTCACTTAAGGAAGGAGCACGGCATCTGACCTAGTAGCACAAGATAGGTCCAACTCACACCCACCCGCACCCACTCATGTATTTATCTAACCTATTTTTAAAACTACACAATGTTTTAGCCTGTATAACTATACTCGGGAGTTTGTTCCACTCATCCACAACTCTATTACCAAACCAGTGCTTTCCTATATCCTTCCTGAATCTGAATTTTTCCAACTTAAAGCCATTGCTGCGAGTCCTGTCTAGGCTAGATATTTTTAGCACGCTATTTGCATCCCCTTTATTTATTCCTGTTTTCCATTTATACACCTCAATCATATCCCCCTAATTCTACGCCTTTCTAGAGAGTGCAGATTCAGGGCCCTCAGTCTATCCTCATAGGGAAGATTTCTGATACATGGGATCAACTTTGTCATCCTCCTTTGTACATTTTCCAGAGCACTTATATACATTCTGTAATACGGTGACCAAAACTGTGCAGCATAATCTAGATGAGGCCTAACCAAGGATATATAGAGTTGAAGAACAACCTGAGGACTCCTATTATTTATGCTTCTTGATATGAAGCTAAGGATTCTGTTCGCTTTATTGCGAACACTTATGCACTGTTGTTTTGGTTTTAGATTACTGCTAACCAGAACTCCTAAATCCTTTTCGCAATCAGTAGTATTAAGATCTACATTATTTAGTTTATATGTGGCATGGTTATTGTCCTGTCCAATGTTAAGAACTTTGCATTTGTCTATATTAAACTGCATCTGGCACTTCTCCGACCACTGCATCAGTCTATTCAAATCTTCCTGGAGTGCTCTAATGTCCTCGTCAGAATGAATTGGACGGCCTATTTTGGTGTCATCAGTAAACTTGCTTATGTCACTATTTATTCCCTCATCTATGATGTTTATGTAGATTGTGAACAAGGGGCCCAACACTGACCCCTGCTGAACACCGCTTGTGACGTGCCCTTACTCTGATTTTTCCCCATTTATGCAAACTGCTGCCTATTTGTCAACCATGCCTCTACCCAGGAAAAAATTTCTCCTTCTATTCCGTGTGCCTTAATTTTCGTCAATAGTGCGATAGCTCACAAAATGCGTGCGGAAGGAGTAAGCGGGTAAGTGGGTAGATGGATATTTAACTTCTTAACAGAGTACTAAACACCAGGGGCGCGACGAGTACACTAAAAGAGGGAACACGGTGAGTGTCAGAGGCCCCCGACTCTTCAGTGCCCTCCTTCCTTACATAAGGGAAGCTATCACAAACCACTGGTTGTCTTCAAGAGAGAAGCGGACAGGTTCCTCAAACCTGTGTCTCACCAGCCGGGCTGGGGTTCGTACGTTAGATTACATGCGACCAGCAGTAACAGCCTGGTTGATCAGGCCTTGGACCTGGCCGCGTGGGGTGCTGATCCTGGAAATCATCCTTCAGACATCCCTACCCACCTCCCCTCACCTCCCCTTGCTGAGAGGGTAAGCCTTGTCTCAGGTAAGATCATACAAGTAAAACATCTCTTTCCTCCTTACCTCTCTTCTATCTCCCATCCTCTCCTTTCCCATTCATTCCCCGTTCCCCTACCCCAATCACTACTCTTTCATCATTCGCTCCCTCTCCCATTCACCCCCCTTCCGCATTTACTTCCCCTTCCTCATTCACTCTCCCTTCCCCATTCACCCCCTCTCCCTTTATTCACTCCTCCCTAATTCACTCCCCTTCCCCTCGTTCACTCCTCCTTCCCTTCATTTACCTCCCCTTTCACTTCCTCCTCCTCCTTCACTCCTCCCTCCCTCATTCTGCACTTCTTCATTCTCTCTCTCCTATACTGGAACACAGTGGCAAACAGCTGTTGTTGTCACTGCTGTGTAACTGTCATGTAGAATAAGGTAGCAGCACACTGCTGATATAACCACTATTGTTGAAAAAATGAAATCCTCTCCAGAGAATAGAAGTAAACTGGAAAGAGAGAGAGAGAGAGAGAGAGAGAGAGAGAGAGACAGACAGACAGACAGACAGACAGACAGACAGACAGACAGACAGACAGACAGACAGACAGACAGACAGACAGACAGACAGACAGAGAGACAGACAGACAGACAGACAGACAGACAGACAGACAGACGCTCCCTCTACAGGAGAAGGTGAAGAATCACAGCTTCTCAAGAATGCTAGATTATCTGAAACACGAAAGGAAGCGCTAACCAGGGAAGTGGAAAATACTGAACATAACTCATACAGGATCCAGGAGAGACGAGTGAAAAGTGATTAGTGAAATTGAAAGAAATTCGAAATATTTCTTTTCATATGCCAAAAACAAGGCAAAAACCACATCTAGTATAGGGCCTCTGCTCAGACAAGACGGATCCTACACAGATGACAATAAAGACATGAGTGAGATACTGAAATCTCAATATGACTCTGTGTTCAGCGAGCCAATAATCAGCCTAAAGATTGATAATCCAGATATTTTTTTGCATGAACGAGGCTCAAAACCCTGCCAATGTATGCCATATTTCTGACATAACCCTAACTCAACTAGACTTTGAGAAAGCCATTGACAACATGCCTATGCACTCAGCACCAGGCCCAGACTCGTGGAACTCTGTGTTCATTAACAACTGCAAGAAACCCCTCTCACGGGCTCTAAGTATGCTATGGAGAAGGAGCTTAGACACAGGTGAGATTCCACAGTCACTAAAATCAACTAATATAGCCCCACTCCATAAAGGTGGCAGCAGATCAATAGCTAAGAACAATAGACCACTTGGATTCCCAACAGTTGCACAATCCAGGGAAGGTCGCTCCTGCCTCTCACAACTGCTGAATCACTATAATATGGTCTTGGATACACTGGAAAACAAACAGAATACAGATGTCGTATTCAGAGATTTTGCAAAAGCCTTTGACAAGTGCGATCATGGTGTAATAGCACAAAATGCGTGCTAAAGGGATAATTGGCAAGGTAGGCAGATGGATCTTCAACTTTCTAACCAATCGAACACAAAGAATAGTGGTAAACAGAGTTTAATTCGGAAGCTGCCATAGTGAAGAGCTGTCCCACAAGGCACAGTACTCGCCCCCCATCCTGTTCCTCATTCTCATATCAGACATAGAGATGTAAACCATAGCACCGTGTCATCCTTTGCAGACGATACTAGGATCTGCTTGAGAGTGTCATCTATTGAGGACACGGCAAATCTCCAAGAAGATATAAACCAATACACCGTTATGGAAAACTGGAGGAAATAATAGCTATAACTGAGTATACTACAAACTCTAATCACACAATAGAGCGGAAAAGTAATGTGAAGGACCTAGGAGTGGTAATGTCTGAGGATCTCACCTTCAAGGACCACAACAATGCCACTATCACATCTGCGAGGAAACTGATAGGATGGATAATGAGAACATCCAAGACAAGAAATGCTAAGCCAGTGATGATCCTTTTTAAATCATTTGTTCTCTCTAGGCTGGAATATTGCTGTACATTAACATCTCCATTCAAGGCAGGTGAAATTGCAGATCTAGAGAATGTACAGAGAAACTTTACTGCACATACAACTTCCATCAAACACCTTAACTACTGGGAACGCTTGGAAGCACTTGACTTGTACTCACTGGAACGCAGGCGAGAGAGATACATCATCTACACCTGGGAAATCCTAGAGGGACTGGTCCCTAATCTGCACACAGAAATCACTCCCTACGAAAGCAAAAGACTTGGCAGGCGATGCAACATAGTACACTAAGAGAAAACACAATAAGTGTCCAGGGCCCAAGACTGTTCAACAGCCTCCCACCAGACATAAGGGGAATTACCAATAGACCCCTGGTTGTCTTCAAAAGGGACCTGGACAGATACCTGAAGTCAGTACCGGATCAGCCGGACTGTGGTTCGTACATTGGACTACGTGCGGCCAGCAGTAACAGCTTAGTTAATCAGGCTCTGATCCACCAGGAGGCCTGGTCAGAGACCGGGCCGCGGGGGCGTTGATCCCTGGAATACTCTCCAGGTTGGTAAACCTCTCCTCAGTATATGTTTCTCCCTCTCTCCTCCCCAAGCCTTCTCTTCTCTTGCTTTACCCCTCCGGCTTTTCCCTCTAATTCTTCAGAGACATAACCATCACAACAACACTGACCAGAACATCATAGAAGTACAAGAGTATAAACTCAAGTTTGAAGAACTGGATCACTGATGTAAGAGACGGGATCTTCAAGACGTTTAACTTCAACAACTATAGAATTGACTAGGACAAAATTAACCAGGAAGTATCAGACATCCTGGACAAAATTAACCAGGAAGTATCAGACATCCTGGACAAAATTAACCTGGAATTGTCAGACATATCCTGGACAAAATTAACCAGGAATTATCAGACATATCCTGGACAGAATTAACCAGGAATTATCAGACATCCTGGACAAAATTAACCAGGAATTATCAGATATATCCTGGACAAAATTAACCAGGAACTATCGGACATATCCTGAGAAACAGTGATGAGTCCTCACCAGTGCCTGGAGAAACTGATCACACATGATAATGTACAAAATAAAGACAAGATAGAAGGATGGATACACACAGGTGTGTTGATGATTGATAACGTCCACTGTGTGGACGATACGTTATCAACAAAGGATCGCATTATACTGGCTCGTGCTAGGCAGGTCCAACTCACCCACTCATGTACCTGTCTAATCTATTTTTAAAGCCACACAAGGATTTAGCTTCAGTAACGTTATTCGGGAGTTGGTTCACTCAGCAGTAGTAGTAGCTGTAATAGTAATAGTAGTAGTAATAGCAGTAGAAGTAGTAGTAGTAGCAGTAGTAGAAATATTAAAAGCAAGGAGGAATGGGTTAACCTGTATGGGTTACATAAGTACTGAGTTCACTTGAAGCTTCCCAGTAAATTTTCATGAGGCCTGATCACAGACCAGGCCGCGGGGGCGTTGACCCCCGAAACCCTCTCCAGGTATACTCCAGGTAACATTCCCTATGTTACCTGGAGTATACCTGGTATACAATACCGACAAGACGAAGAATTAGACATGTGCAACATCTGGGTATCTTTATTGTAGACGTTTCGCCCTCCAGTGACTTATCAATACCAGGACATAATGGGAAGATTACCTGGAAGGTATTCCGGGGAATAGGGCCTGATCAACTAGGTTGTTACTGCTGGCCGCACGTAGTCCAACGTACGAACCACAGTCCGACTGTACAACTATGTATAATATTCCTATAGGAGAGATCCTGAACGTTATGTAGGAAGCCTGGCCAGCACGTGGAGGGAGAGAACGAGGGAGAGAGGGAGGGAGTGAGGGACAGAAAGAGGGAGGGTGTTGAGGTTTTTGGCTTGTGTTACACTGGGGGAAGGGGTTGGAAGAGAAGAGAATATGGGTGTAGAGAGGATGTGGTGAGGAGAGGGATGTGGAGTAAAGGTGTGGGGAGAGAGAAAGAGAGTAGGAGGATGTGGAGAAGGAAAGGAGGGGTGGAGGAGGGTGTGGAGGGGAAAGGAGGGTGTGGAGGGGAAAGGAGGGTGTGGAGGGGAAAGGAGGGTGTGGAGGGGAAAGGAGGGTGTGGAGGGGAAAGGAGGGTGTGGAGGGGAAGGAGGGTGTGGAGGGGAAGGAGGGTGTGGAGGGAAGGAGGGTGTGGAGGGGAAGGAGGGTGTGGAGGGGAAGGAGGGTGTGGAGGGGAAGGAGGGTGTGGACTAGACAGTACCACAGTGGTTCCTTGTGCATACTGTTACCCACCTGACTCACTACCTCCTACCTCTCCTATCCCCATCCTCCCCATCATCTCCCCTCTTCCCCTTCCTTCCCTCCCCCTTCTCCTCTTCCTCCCCCTCCTCCCCTTCCTCTCCCTCTGCTATTCCCAGCCCTTTCTCATGTCCTTCCTGTCTGCACACATGCATGCATGTTCTCTCTCTCTCTCATAATTCTTTTCCAGACAAATCAGAGGATGAAGTCTACCCGGAGGGTGTTCCGGGGGGTCAACACCCCCGCGGCCCGGTCCCAGACCAGGCCTCCCTCTGGATGACCTACCTACCTGGAGTCTACCTACCTGGGGGGTATTCCGGGGATCGACGTCCCCGCGGCCCGGTCTATGACCAGGCCTCCCAGTGGATCAGGGGCTGATCAACGAGGCTGTTACTGCTGGCTGCACGTAGTCCAACGTACGAACCACAGCCCGGCTGATCTGGCACTGACTTTAGGTATCTGTCCAGCTCCCTCTTGAAGACAACCAGAGGTCTACTGGTAATGCCCCTTATGGCTGGTGGGAGGCTGTTGAACAGTCTTGGGCCCCAGACACTTATTGACCAATCAATCTGTTGGTGCTGGCCGTACGAAGTCCAACGTAAGCACCACAGCCGGGCTGATCACTGACTCGAGAAGCTTGTGCAGTTCCTTCTTGAAGACAGCCAGGGGTCTGTTGGTAATCTCCCTTGTGTATGAAGGGAGGACGTTGAAAAGTCTTGGTCCCTTCACACTTACCGAGTTTTCCCTTAGTGTACTCAATACACTCCTGCTTTTTATAAGAAGTATTTTACACCGTCTGTCAAGCCTTTTACTTTCATGGGGGAATGATTTGTGTGTGCAGATATAGGACCAATCCTTTTAGAATTTTCCAGGTGTATATTATAATGTACCTCTCTCGCCTACGTTCCAAGGAGTGCAGATCGAGGGGCTTCAAACATTCCCAGAAATTTAGGTGCTTCTCTGAATCAGTACGGGCAGTGAAGGTTCTCTGCATATTCTCCAGGTTTGCAATTTCACCTTCCCTAAACAAGGCTGTTAGGGTACAGCAGTACTCCAGCCTAGACTAAACAAGTGACTTGATAAGTATCACCATTGTCTTGGCATCCTTTATTTTGAAGGTTCTGGTTATCCAACCTATCATTTTCCTTGTGATTGTGATAGTGACACTGTGATCCTTGAATGTGAGATCTCGTGACATGATCACTCCCAGGTCTTTCATGAATGGTATCACTGTATTGAGCGATTCGCGTTAGTTTTATACTCCGTTCCAGTTTTTATTTCCTCAGTCTTTCCATAACCGAGTAACTGGAAAAAATTCTTAATTAAACATCATGTCAGTCGCTCATGGGAAGACTTTGTTTATGTCAGTCGCTCATGGGAAGACTTTGTTTATGTCAGTCGCTCATGGGAAGACTTTGTCAGCTGGAGGTCTGGTGTGTCCTCACTGGGTGCCACTCGCATGCAAGATTCTAGTATCGTCTGCAAAACATGAAACAGTGGTATGATTGATGCATCTGTGTCAGATATGACAATGACCAGCACTGTGCCTTGGGAAACAGATCTCTACACTATCTTGGCTTCTGATTTCACTCTGTTCACTGTTAATGAAATTAATTATACTTGTGTGAGGTCAGGTCATCCAAACTGGCTCCTGGAATCCTGGAATTCTCTCTGCTTCTACAGTATTTGCTGCTCTCCTGCATTTTAGATGTCTTAAGTTGGAGTCACCAAGCAAGAAGGTATAGGGGGCCAGGTTTGAGAGATTTCCCAGACAGGACTGTATTTTCAATAACTGTCTTTAAACTGCTGGGAGGGTTGCATCTGGCGGTTTATATACAAGAACAATAAATCTGGTTGTCAATCTTTACCGCCAAGACTTCTACTACATCATTTATATTAACTCGGTGTAAATGAACAACTGTTTCGACATGCAGATTAACTGCCCCATCCCTCTTTTTGTCTGTTTCTTTGGTGGAATCTCAGTGGATTGAACCCTGGTATCCATGTTTCATTTTTCAGGTGTCTTTAATGTGTCTGTAAAAATTGCAATCTTTGCATTGCACTCGGTGAGCTCGCTAGTAAACAATATTTTGATGTTTCTGTTTTTGAGATCTTGAGAAAGATACATGATAATATATACCTGGAAAGTACTCGAGGGTCTGATCCCAAATCTGCATACTGCTATAACAACATACTGGAGTGAGATATATGGGAGGAAGTGCAAAATAAGCCCAGGGAGGAGCAGGGGTGCGGTGGGCACAATAATGGAACACTGTATCAACATTCGTGGCCCCAGACTGTTGAACATCTTACCAGAAAATATCAGAAACACTGTGTAGAAGCCTTCAAGAGGAAACTGGACAAGTATATTCACCAGGTGCCACATCAACCAGGCTGTGATGGATATGTGGGGCAGCGGGCTTCCAGCAGCAACAGAATGGTTGACCAGACAAGCACCAAACGAGCCTGGCCATGGCCGGGCTCGAGAGTAGTGAAACTCTCGAAACTCTTCAAAGGTATGTTTGTAAACATAAATGATATATTATTTGTTGTTGTGCGCTGAGGTGTTTTTGTTGGCAGTATCTGTGGTTTTGATAAGCCAATCACTGACGTTGTTTCCAGTTCAACATGGCTTCCAAACAGTGATATATTCGTATCATTTCATTCCATTGTTTTTCGCTAACTGGCTGTAAAAATATCTGGTGTCTGTGTGATTGTTACTGTGATATTTACGAGGCTTAACTCGCCTCGTTCCTCTCATGTGGAGTGCTGGACACTTCTTGTTAAAGCACTGTTTCTTGTAACTCGCCTCGTTCCTCTCATGTGTAGTGCTAGACACCTTGTTATAGCACTGTTTCTTGTAACTCGCCTCGTTCCTCTCATGTGGAGTGCTCGACACTTCTTGTTATAGCACTGTTTCTTGTAACTCGCCTCATTCCTCTCATGTGGAGTGCTGGACACTTCTTGTTATAGCACTGTTTCTTGTAACTCGCCTCATTCCTCTCATGTGGAGTGCTGGACACTTCTTGTTATAGCACTGTTCTTGTAACTCGCCTCATTCCTCTCATGTGGAGTGCTAGACACTTCTTGTTATAGCACTGTTCTTGTAACTCGCCTCGTTCCTCTCATGTGGAGTGCTCGACACTTCTTGTTATAGCACTGTTCTTGTAACTCGCCTCGTTCCTCTCATGTGGAGTGCTCGACACTTCTTGGTATAGCACTGTTCTTGTAACTCGCCTCGTTCCTCTCATGTGGAGTGCTGGACACTTCTTGTTATAGCACTGTTTCTTGTAACTCGCCTCGTTCCTATCATGTCGAGTGCTGGACACTTCTTGTTATAGCACTGTTTCTTGTAACTCGCCTCGTTCCTATCATGTGGAGTGCTGGACACTTCTTGTTATAGCACTGTTTCTTGTAACTCGCCTCGTTCCTCTCATGTGGAGTGCTCGACACTTCTTGTTATAGCACTGTTTCTTGTAACTCGCCTCGTTCCTCTCCTGTGGAGTGCTGGACACTTCTTGTTATAGCACTGTTTCTTGTAACTCGCCTCGTTCCTCTCATGTGGAGTGCTGGACACTTCTTGTTATAGCACTGTTCTTGTAACTCGCCTCATTCCTCTCATGTGGAGTGCTGGACACTTCTTGTTATAGCACTGTTTCTTGTTTACTGAAGTGTAGCATTTGTTTTGTTAGAGGAAACGTTTGCAGGTCTTAGAACGGCATGTGTGTATGTTTAGGAGGTCTCGGTATTTCTTTGGATGGTTGTTTTTGTATATGTCAGATTTACAAACACCTCCAAACATAGTGCCCACACAGTTGAATGTTTTGTTTGTTGTGATTTGTGGTGTTTCAGTTGTTTACTGTTTCATTCGAGATATTGAGGTGGTCAGTCACACGAGGGACTGACCACCTCAAATACTTTTTCTCCAAGGTTGATGGACTGATTACATCATCTTTATTTCATTACTACTGTTCCCTTTGTATTTGACTGAAGAAGCCTACTGTGTAGGCGAAATGTTTCATCAAGATACCCAACTGTTGCACATGTCTTAATCTTCAACTGGTCTTGTCTTGCATAATGTTTTATCTTTGGTTTCCCTCTGGTTCATTTTGGTTTCTTTGACGGCTTATCTCGTGATCTCTATAACCTCTCAGGCATTTGCTTCTGCCTCTGGAAAGAGAGCCAAGGCCTCTGTCTGAGGTATTGAAGCTAATTCTTGGGTAGCATTGGGAAAAAGTTGAACAAGTAGGAGGGTGGAAATAGAGAAGGCCGTTCTTTGTATGGGCCAGTAGGCCTGCTAATAAATATGTTCAACTTGTCGGTTCACTGAACCGTTCATCTATATTCCTGTCAGACACCGCAACATCCTGGGATCTTAATATAGGGAATTCTTCACTTGCCTAACCTATAGTCATGACCTACTTCCACATGTGGATTTGTCCACTGTGATGTCGCCCAAGACTGCTTCACCTCACCTGTCTACATTATATAAGACGCTTCGCGCATATGCTATATTCTTTTGAAGATTGATGGACTGATTACATCGACTCCAGGCTGAGGGACTGATTACATCGACTCCAGGCCGAGGGACTGATTACATCGACTCCAGGCCGAGGGACTGATTACATCGACTCCAGGCTGAGGGACTGATTACATCGACTCCAGGCCGAGGGACTGATTACATCGACTCCAGGCTGAGGGACTGATTACATCGACTCCAGGCTGAGGGACTGATTACATCGACTCCAGGCTGAGGGACTGATTACATCGACTCCAGGCTGAGGGACTGATTACATCGACTCCAGGCTGAGGGACTGATTACATCGACTCCAGGCTGAGGGACTGATTACATTACATCGACTCCAGGCTGAGGGACTGATTACATCGACTCCAGGCTGAGGGACTGATTACATCGACTCCAGGCTGAGGGACTGATTACATCGACTCCAGGCTGAGGGACTGATTACATCGACTCCAGGCTGAGGGACTGATTACATCGACTCCAGGCTGAGGGACTGATTACATCGACTCCAGGCTGAGGGACTGATTACATCGACTCCAGGCTGAGGGACTGATTACATCGACTCCAGGCTGAGGGACTGATTACATCGACTCAGGCTGAGGGACTGATTACATCGACTCAGGCTGAGGGACTGATTACATCGACTCCAGGCTGAGGGACTGATTACATCGACTCCAGGCTGAGGGACTGATTACATCGACTCCAGGCCGAGGGACTGATTACCTCAACCTCCTCATAATCTTCACCATTTTTAAATAACAAAAAAGGCACAATACTGTGACTGGAACAATACACACACAACCCGCACATAGAAAAGAGGAGCTTACGACGACGTTTCGGTCCAACTTGGACCATTTACAAAGTCACACTAACACAAAGGACAGGTGGAAGGGGTTATATATAGGCAGGCAGACAGGGGAGGGCACAAGTGGAAGTAGTAGTGGTAGTGGAAGTAGTACTGACTCTACTACTACTACTACCACTACCACTACTACTTCCACTACTACCCCACCACTTTCTTGTGCCCTCCCTGTCTGCCTGCCTATATATAACCCCTTCCACCTGTCCTTTGTGTTAGTGTGACTTTGTAAATGGTCCAAGTTGGACTGAAACGTCGTCGTAAGCTCCTCTCTTCTATGTGCGGGTTGTGTGTGTAATCTTCACCATTCTTTTTTGTATAGGACTGATGAAGCCACTGTGTGGCGAAACGTTTCCTCAATAAAGATACCCAAGTGTTGCACCTGTGTCTAATTTATCAACTTGTTGGTTCTTTGAACCATTTATCTACAATATGTTCATATACACACAGTTTACCCCTGAACTGACTCACGAAATCGTAATGACACGATTGCAAACAAACCATACCACGGGTGGGGTTCGAACCCACGGTCAGAGAGTCTCAAAACTCTGGGGATCGCCTCTTCCGCCGCAAATGTTGATATAGCTTAATTAGATCACATTTTGGACTGATATTGGAATTTTTAGGTGCCAATTTTCATCAACCTGACCCCAGCTACATCAACCACGTTGTAGGTCAGTGTCACGACGCTGACATCAACCACGTCATCAACCTGACCCCAGCTACATCAACCACGCTGTAGGTCAGTGTCACGACGCTGACATCAACCACGTCATCAACCTGACCCCAGCTACATCAACCACGTTGTAGGTCAGTGTCACGACGCTGACATCAACCACGTCATCAACCTGACCCCAGCTACATCAATCACGTTGTAGGTCACTGTCACGACGCTGACATCAACCACGTCATCAACCTGACCCCAGCTACATCAACCACGCTGTAGGTCAGTGTCACGACGCTGACATCAACCACGTCATCAACCTGACCCCAGCTACATCAATCACGTAGGTCAGTGTCACGACGCTGACATCAACCACGTCATCAACCTGACCCCAGCTACATCAACCACGGTGTAGGTCAGTGTCACGACGCTGACATCAACCACGTCATCAACCTGACCCCAACTACATCAACCGCACATCTCCCCACGTAATGGTGTGCCGGAATATTAAAGAATGTGTCGCCCGTGTTCGTTTGTAGTAAATTCTTGACTTATTTCACTTAGTCACGACAGTCCAGAATTTAATTACAATTGCACAACCCAGGGGGCAGCGTAAAAAATGTTTATAACTATGACCATAATTTTTAAAGGGGTGGACCGAAACCAGCCAGCGGAAGGCCTCGGTCAGATAACCAAAAGCTAAAACGGCGTTAGGAAACTCTTGTCATGTTTCCTGACGAACCTTACCTAACCTAACCAGGGCAATAAGGGAACACTGTATCAACATCCGGGGTCCCAGACTATTCATCATCTTACAGAAGATATCAGAAACACTACTGGAACAAGTATAGAAGCCTTCAAGAGGAAACTGGACAATTATCTTCACCAGGTGCCAGATCAACCAGGCTGTGATGGATATGTGGCAAGGAGGCTGGCGCTTATATACTAACGTCAGGTGGAAAGGGACGTGTAGCAGACGAGGGCATAGTCACTGGTAGGCGGGATTCCCCAGTGGAAGTAGGTCATACCCAAAGAGATGGGTTAGTTGTAGTAGTAACTGTCGTTGTCGTGAAGAAGGTTATGTACAGGTCCTCAGAATCAAGATTCCATGATGTTGCAGTGTCTGGCAAGTTGTACAAGAATGGTATACATTACCTCACCTTTTGTATATAGTTCTTCTGTCTTCTAGTTATGTCCTTGAATTTGTATTGATAAAGCCACTGGAGGGCGAAACTTCTACAATAAAGATACCCAGATGTTGCACATGTGTCTTAATTTCATCTTGTCGGTATTGTATACCATTCTTGTACAACAGCCTGGTTGACCAGGCAAGCACCAGACGAGGCTAACCTATGGTCGGGCTCCGAGAGAAATGAAACTCTCGAAACTCATCAAAGGTATATCCAGGTAGGTAGCAACAAGCGTTTACAGCAGTCGCTTCCACGACGTGATCTTGGATGCCGTGGCAGACGAAGTAGACGATGTATACCCAGACAGTGTGACCACGGTGTGCCCAGACAGTGTGACCACGGTGTGCCCAGACAGTGTTGTACAAGTGTGACCACGGTGTACCCAGACAGTGTGACCACGGTGTACCCAGACAGTGTTGTACAAGTGTGACCACGGTGTACCCAGACAGTGTTGTACTAGCGTGACCACGGTGTGCCCAGACAGTGTTGTACTAGTGTGACCACGGTGTACCCAGACAGTGTGACCACGGTGTGCCCAGACAGTGTTGTACTAGTGTGACCACGGTGTGCCCAGACAGTGTTATACTAGTGTGACCACGGTGTGCCCAGACAGTGTTATACTAGTGTGACCACGGTGTGCCCAGACAGTGTTGTACAAGTGTGACCACGGTGTACCCAGACAGTGTTGTACAAGTGTGACCACGGTGTACCCAGACAGTGTTGTACTAGTGTGACCACGGTGTACCCAGACAGTGTTGTACAAGTGTGACCACGGTGTACCCAGACAGTGTTGTACTAGTGTGACCACGGTGTACCCAGACAGTGTGACCACGGTGTGCCCAGACAGTGTGACCACGGTGTGCCCAGACAGTGTGACCACGGTGTGCCCAGACAGTGTTGTACTAGTGTGACCACGGTGTGCCCAGACAGTGTTGTACTAGTGTGACCACGGTGTGCCCAGTGTTGACAGTGTGACCACGGTGTACCCAGACAGTGTGACCAAGTGTGACCACGGTGTACCCAGTGTGACCACGGTGTGCCCAGACAGTGTGACCACGGTGTGCCCAGACAGTGTGACCACGGTGTGCCCAGACAGTGTGACCACGGTGTGCCCAGACAGTGTTGTACTAGTGTGACCACGGTGTACCCAGACAGTGTGACCACGGTGTACCCAGACAGTGTGACCACGGTGTGCCCAGACAGTGTGACCACGGTGTGCCCAGACAGTGTTGTACTAGTGTGACCACGGTGTACCCAGACAGTGTTATACTAGTGTGACCACGGTGTACCCAGACAGTGTGACCACGGTGTGCCCAGTGTGACCACGGTGTGCCCAGACAGTGTTGTACTAGTGTGACCACGGTGTACCCAGACAGTGTTATACTAGTGTGACCACGGTGTACCCAGACAGTGTGACCACGGTGTGCCCAGACAGTGCGTGACCACGGTGTGCCCAGACAGTGTTGTACTAGTGTGACCACGGTGTACCCAGACAGTGTTGTACTAGTGTGACCACGGTGTACCCAGACAGTGTTATACTAGTGTGACCACGGTGTACCCAGACAGTGTTGTACTAGTGTGACCACGGTGTACCCAGACAGTGTTATACTAGTGTGACCACGGTGTACCCAGACAGTGTTATACTAGTGTGACCACGGTGTACCCAGTGTGACCACGGTGTGCCCAGACAGTGTTATACTAGTGTGACCACGGTGTGCCCAGACAGTGTTGTACAAGTGTGACCACGGTGTACCCAGACAGTGTTATACTAGTGTGACCACGGTGTACCCAGACAGTGTTATACTAGTGTGACCACGGTGTACCCAGACAGTGTGACCACGGTGTGCCCAGACAGTGTGACCACGGTGTGCCCAGACAGTGTTGTACTAGTGTGACCACGGTGTACCCAGACAGTGTTGTACTAGTGTGACCACGGTGTACCCAGACAGTGTTATACTAGTGTGACCACGATGTACCCAGACAGTGTTGTACTAGTGTGACCACGGTGTACCCAGACAGTGTTATACTAGTGTGACCACGGTGTACCCAGACAGTGTTATACTAGTGTGACCACGGTGTACCCAGTGTGACCACGGTGTGCCCAGACAGTGTTATACTAGTGTGACCACGGTGTGCCCAGACAGTGTTGTACAAGTGTGACCACGGTGTACCCAGACAGTGTTATACTAGTGTGACCACGGTGTGCCCAGACAGTGTTGTACAAGTGTGACCACGGTGTACCCAGACAGTGTTGTACAAGTGTGACCACGGTGTACACAGTGTTGTACAAGTGTGACCACGGTGTACCCAGTGTTGTACAAGTGTGACCACGGTGTGCCCAGACAGTGTTGTACAAGTGTGACAACGGTGTACCCAGTGTTGTACAAGTGTGACCACGGTGTATCCAGTGTTGTACAAGTGTGACCACGGTGTGCCCAGACAGTGTTGTACAAGTGTGACCACGGTGTACCCAGACAGTGTTGTACAAGTGTGACCACGGTGTACCCAGTGTTATACAAGTGTGACCACGGTGTACCCAGTGTTGTACAAGTGTGACCACGGTGTACCCAGTGTTGTACAAGTGTGACCACGGTGTACCCAGTGTTATACAAGTGTGACCACGGTGTACCCAGTGTTGTACAAGTGTGACCACGGTGTACCCAGTGTTGTACAAGTGTGACCACGGTGTAGTACAACACTAAGAACTTGGTCAGGTGGATATTTAACTTACCGACAAATAGAACCCAAAGAGTAATAGTAAACAAAGCACAGTACTCGCTCCCAGTTCTTTCTCATTCTTATATCTGACGTAGACATAAATCATTCTGATCAAAGTGCCAACTATTGAGGACTCAATAAATCTTCCAGCTGATATGAGAAGGTGCAAAAGTCGTTTCTGTATTAGAAAAAGAGGCCTTTTGCGAATGCGAAACGTTTCATAAATGAACATACGCAGGTTATGTATGTGTGTCTTACCAGAAAAAAGTAGCAGGGTTGAATTAAGCAGACTTTTGAACAGACTTTTGAACAGCCTCATGAGGAAATCTGACAACTTCCTCAAATCAGCTACTGATCAGCCGGGCTATGGTGCATACGTCGGACTGCGGATACCAGTAGCCTGATTGATCAGGCCAGTAACCAGGAGACCTGGTCTGTGACCGAGCCGCTGGGGCGGTCACCTCAGGAACCATTTGCAGGCAATATACACGATTCCTTGTTGATGACCTGAACAGTCAAGCTGTTGGTGCTAGTAGCACGCAGCCCAACTCTCGAAACTGGTCACAGGTGTGTCACGGGACGCGATATTGATTATGGGACGTTAATTTAATTTGACGTGTAATTTAATAAAGTCAATAAAGATTTAAGGGCGAAAATGTGAACGGAAGTGGTGAATGAAAGGTGGTGACCTGGGGAGGTTAAGGGGGGAGAGGGGAGGTGAAGGGGGGAGGGGGCAACCAAGGTGTCATTACCTCCACACCACTTAACTCCTCTACCTCCCCCTCCTCTTCCTCAGCTCTCCCTCCTACCTTACCACGCTCCCCTACCTTCCCTACCTTCTCCAGCCCCGTCCCATCATCTGTACTTTACCTGTTTACAGTTCTGGGGGTCACTGCCCCCGCGGCCCGCTCTCAGATCAGACCGCCTGCTTGACGCTCCAAACAACCAGACTGTCAGTGCTAGTCTCACGCAACCCAACACAGTCTGCTTTTTCGGCCGCATCTTTTTAGATTTGTATTGCACTGGCTTATCTCTGTATCGTTCTCAAGGAAGTGTTTACTGTGGGTCTGTGAAAACTGTAAACCTGGACGAGTATCTTCGGAGCTCTGTCCCACAAGGCACAGTACTCGCACCTATCCTGTTCCTCATCCTCATATCAGACATAGACAGAGATGTAAACCATAGCACTGTATCATCCTTTGCAGATGATACTAGGATCTGCATGAGAGTGTCATCCATTGAGGACACGGTAAATCTCCAAGAAGATATAAACCAAGTTTTCCAATGGGCAACAGAGAACAATATGATGTTCAATGAAGACAAATTCCAACTACTCCGTTATGGAAAACTGGAGGAAATAATAGCTAGGACTGAGTATATTACAAACTCTAATCACACAATAGAGCGGAAAAGTAATGTGAAGGACCTGGGTGTGGTAAATGTCTGAGGATCACACCTTCAAGGACCACAACAGTGCCACTATCACATCTGCGAGGAAACTGATAGGAAGGATAATGAGAACATTCAAGACAAGAGATGCTAAGCCAGTGATGATCCTTTTTAAATCACTTGTTCTCTCTAGGCTGGAATACTGCTGTACATTAACATCTCCATTCAAGGCAGGTGAAATTAAAGATCTAGAGAATGTACAGAGAACCTTTACTGCACATATAACTTCCATCAAACACCTTAACTACTGGGAACGCTTGGAAGCACTTGGCTTGTACTCACTGGAACGCAGGCGAGAGAGATATATCATAATCTACACCTGGAAGATTCTGGAGGGACTGGTCCCTAATATGCACACAGAAATCACTCCATACGAAAGCAAAAGACGGTGCAACGGTGCAACGTACCCCCAGTGAAAAGTAGGGGCGCCACTGGTACACTAAAACACAATACGTGTCCGGGGCCCAAGACTGTTCAACAGCCTCCCACCAGCCATAAGGGGCATTACCAGTAGACCTCTGGTTGTCTTCAAGAGGGAGCTGGACAAATACCTAAAGTCAGTGCCAGATCAGCCGGGCTGTGGTTCGTACGTTGGACTACGTGCAGCCAGCAGTAACAGCCTCGTTGATGAGGCCCTGATTCACCGGGAGGCCTGGTCATAGACCGGGCCGTGGGGGCGTCGATCCCCGGAATGCCCTCCAGGTAGATGGCCGGGCTCCGAGAGTAGTGAAACTCTCGAAACTCTTCAGAGGTAGGTGCCAGATCAACCAGGCTGTGATGGATATATGGGTCAGTGGACCACCAGCAGCAACAGCCTGGTTGACCAGGCAAGTACCAGACGAGCCTGGCCCGAGGCCGGGCTCTGGAAGTAGAAAAACTCTGGGGAATTCATAAAAGGATATAAATGATATAACATTCGACTCCGTGATGAGGAATTAACTGATAAACTGTATTTTCTTGTCGTTATATATTTGGTGTGAAGTCTTGTGTGTTTACATAAAATTAATAATGTACATAAATGGCTCAGAGAACCGACAAGTTGATAAATTAGACACGTGTGCAACACTTGTCATTATTGTGGAAACGTTTCTCTACACAGTGGCTTCATCAGTCCTATACAAAGAAGAATGATGAAGATTAGGTAATCAGTCCATCAGTCAAGATTGAAGGAAGATTACATCAACTCCAGGCTGATGGACTGATTACCTGAAACTTCTGATCTTCACCATTCTTCATACTGGACTGATGAAGTCACTGTGTGGCGAAACGTTTCTACAATAAAGATACCCAAGTGTTGACCATGTGTCTAATTTATCATGAATACTGTAATTATTAGTATTAATATCGGTGGCTCTGATGAGCCAGACTCTGGCTTTGTTTACAACCCAACATGGCTCCCAGGAGATGATATATTTACATTATTTCTTGCCATTACATTTCACTTCCAGACACTGAAAACTCTCTGCTGTGTATGGTAGTAATTACCATGTTCGACTTACTGTTCACGTGGCCTAGCTCTTTGTTCCCCTCACATGGAGTGTAGGATAGTTTGTCTTAACTTTGTTCCCCTCATATGGAGTGCAGGATAGTTAATGTTCTAACATTGTTCCCCTCATATGGAGTGCAGGATAGTTAATGTTCTAACATTGTTCCCCTCATATGGAGTGCAGGATAGTTAATGTTCTAACTTTGTTCCCCTCATATGGAGTGCAGGATAGTTTATGTTCTAACTTTGTTCCCCTCATATGGAGTGCAGGATAGTTTATGTTCTAACTTTGTTCCCCTCATATGGAGTGCAGGATAGTTAATGTTCTAACTTTGTTCCCCTCATATGGAGTGCAGGATAGTTTATGTTCTAACTTTGTTCCCCTCATATGGAGTGCAGGATAGTTTGTTTTAACTTTGTTCCCATCATATGGAGTGCAGGATAGTTTATGTCTTAACTTTGTTCCCCTCATATGGAGTGCAGGATAGTTTATGTCCTAACTTTGTTCCCCTCAAGTGCAGGATAGTTATGTTCTAACTTTGTTCCCCTCATATGGAGTGCAGGATAGTTTGTCTTAACTTTGTTCCCCTCATATGGAGTGCAGGATAGTTTATGTCCTAACTTTGTTCCCCTCATATAAAGTGCAGGATAGTTTATGTTCTAACTTTGTTCCCCTCATATGGAGTGCAGGATAGTTTGTCTTAACTTTGTTCCCCTCATATGGAGTGCAGGATAGTTTATGTCCTAACTTTGTTCCCCTCATATAAAGTGCAGGATAGTTTATATTCTAACTTTGTTCCCCTCATATGGAGTGCAGGATAGTTTGTCTTAACTTTGTTCCCCTCATATGGAGTGCAGGATAGTTTGTCTTAACTTTGTTCCCCTCATATGGAGTGCAGGATAGTTTATGTCTTAACTTTGTTCCCCTCATATGGAATGCAGGATAGTTTGTTCTAACTTTGTTCCCCTCATATGGAGTGCAGGATAGTTTGTCTTAACTTTGTTCCCCTCATATGGAGTGCAGGATAGTTTATGTCTTAACTTTGTTCCTTATTTAGTGGATATTTATTGAACTATAACAGATTTGAGAGAGAATATTTCTGGGAACAGCAAGTGTCTTAGGTTATTACGACATTTGTTTGGATGGTTGTATTTACATGTTTGATTTAGTTTACCCTGGTGTCCAGGTTTGTAAACTCTGAGGGTTCCTCTGTATCACCCGTCCTTCCCACTCCTTCCTGTACCCCATCCCTCCCTTCCATAGCAGTCCATCGCCATCCCTTTTCTATCTTCATCTCTATCTCCTTCTCGTCCCCGTTTCTTCCTGCCTCATTTCTCGCTCTTCCTCTTCGGCATACCTGGAGTATACCTGGAGAGGGCTTCGGGGATCCCCATTTTCCTCGTCTCTCAGATATTTTCTCTCGTGTGTATTTCTCTTCCCCCGAATCTCCATTCCCAGGGAACGTGTGGCCACCTTGAGAATAATAAGTACACGATACAACTTATACAGACCATAGCTGACATCAATGGCATACTATATAAAAAGTCCCTGGTTATGCAGAGCATTTCGAGCAGCATAGGTTAATTTTTGTCCCCAGGATGCGACCCACACCAGCTAGTACCCAGGCACCTATTGACTGCTAGTTGAACAGGTACAACAGGTGTCTTAAGGAAACATGCCCCGATGTTTCCACCCCACCGGGGATCGAACCACGGACACTCAGTGTGTGAGCTGAGTGCGCTACCAACTGAGATACGGGAAGGAATAGCAGCGAGGCTCTGAACAGGTCGCTCCTGCCTTTCGCAGTTGCTCGACCACTACGATATGATTATTAGATGCACTTGAAGACAGACAAAATGCTGATGTAGTAGACTCTGACTGCAGAACCCTAGGACAAGTGCGACTGTTGGGGTGAATACATACAAGAGTGCGAAAGGAATAACTGGGAAGTTTGGTACATGGATATTTAATTTCCTAACAAATTAAACCCAAAGAGCAAAATCAGTGGCTGCTACAGTGAAAAGTTGTGATCACTAAGGCACACTACTCGCCCTCACTTCTTATTCTTATTTCTGACATAGACGATGCTAGAATTTGCATGAAAGTGGGATCCGTGGAAGACACAGCCAGCCTCCAAGCTTATATAAGCCAAGTCTTCCATTGGGCCACTGGCAACAATATGATGTTCACTGAGGACAAAGTTCAGTTATTACGTCACGGAAGAATGAAGTAAATCAAAACAAGATCGGAGTAGAAGACAAACTCAAACCATTAAATAGAACGTAGGGAGAATATCAGCTTTCATGTTTAAGGCGCAGAACTATGTTATTATCACAACTGCAATAACAATGACATGCTGGATAACTAGAACTTTCAGAACAGATGTTAAGCTAATGATGACACTCCTCTGGTCACTTGTTTTCTCTAGGTTGGGAATATTGTTGTGGACCAGCGGTCACCTTCAGGCGAAAATGCGGAGCTGCAACACCTCAGCTCGTGTATACTCAGTCAAGCACGTAAATCACTGGGAGTGCTTGAAGTCCCTAGAACTGTACTTCTTATAACGTAGGCGAGAAAGATAGTTGATAATCTTCACCTGGAGGATACTGGGGGGATTGATACCAGACTTGCACACTGAAATTACTGGTGATTAACACAAGAGGCTTGGCAGACACTGTAGGATATGAAAAGCAGGGGAGCAATAAGTACACTCAGAGGAAACTCAGTAAGTGTTAAGAGACCACGACTCTTCAACACTTTCCCTTCATGCATAAGGGGGATTCCCAACAGTCCCCCTAGATGTCTACAAGGTGTAACCCGCCAGATTCCTCCAAACAGTTCCTGATCAGCCAGGTTGTGGTTCATACGTTGGACTGCCGGCGGCGGGCACTAACAGCTTGATCGATCGGGCATGGTCGGGGACCGGGCGGGGGGCGGTGACCCCCGGAAGCACCTCCATGTAAACTAGAGGCCTTCTTGTGTGCACTTTCCCTTGTACATCATTTATGGTACGCCGGACGCACGCATCCCAGACCCTCTCAACAAACACTCAATGTACTTGTACAAAACTAACCTTGTTCTTATCTTATTGTTTCTCACCCAGTAAGATCTTTACTGTACCCTCCTTTATATTGTTTCTTTGAGCACTAATGTGTAATTATCCGTCTTTGATCTTTGTGCGTAAGTTCGAAAGTTTGTCTTGTTTGGTAGGTTGATAATGGCAACACCAGGTACCATGTCATGGTTTGTCTCACTTGGTCAGTAGTCTCGCATCTCTCTCACTGTTCCTGCTTCTCTTTCTTTCGTCTTGTGGCTCATTCTCAGTTTTCTTTCCTCCTTTGCCTCGTCCTTTCCTCCAATTTTATGTTTAGAAGATTATTTTCCCCTTACTATGTTTTAATCTGAGGGAAACAAACACTTAGGATAACTTCATTGACGATGTTTTAGTCCCTGGACGTTGATCATGTCGAAATGTTGTTTAAAGCAACAATTGTAGCAGCTCTGGGGCTGTCTTCATTGTCGGCATTTTTGTCCAGAATTTATCTGCCGGCAAGACTGGAATTTCTTACACATTTACATAATTTTTTCCCCTGGATGCGACGCACAACATTCCAGAAATTCACAGGTACAAATTTTTAATGCTAGGTGGCGAAGTGTGGGCGAGGCTCAGGGCGGGGTAGAAGTTTCTTGCTTCTCAGAGCTTATGCTTCTTAGACGAAAATACTTGATCTTTCAGACATTCTCCTCAGAAGAACTCTTCAGTGTGTCACTTGACACATTCTCAACCATGTATCTTAATTCCAGGACACTTGGTTCCTCTCATGTGCACTTCTTGACGTAACTTTAGTTTTAAGAAATCCTTTTTAAATAAAAGTTTATTCGTTTTGAAACTATTGGTGCGAATATTTTGGTTTTAATTTTTTTCAGCTCCTTATTTTCTTTTAGTTAGTATTTAAACACTTCTCGCAATATGTGATTCGAAAGAATACAAGTTGCTAGTGATCCATCGTCGCAGTGAGCCAAGATTCCTGAAACTGGATTTTAGGTTCGTCATCCTTCTGTGTAAGATATCCAGGACAGTGATATACCTTGTGTATAACATGTGCCACATGAACTAAATAAGACCTTAAATTATATCTAGACGAAAGAAAAAGGTAAAGCCAGAATATCGTGGTTGGAACACTTAACCCATGATTTGGAGAGGAAGTTTTGTGATGGTGTTTAGGTTCCATCCTGACCCAAATTGTGTGTTGTAAACCTGTAGTCAGGTAACTTATCATCTGCATTACGAACGCCTCTGCACTCTCGTCTTGGTTTTAAGTTTTACTAACCTAGAATTCTATATTTCCTCACGTGGTACTATGCTAGAGTAACAGAAGTGTTGTTAGATATAACGACACAGATGCAACAAATGTGACGTTTTATTGTGGTTGCGTTTCACCCTCCAGGAGCTTTGTCGAGGCGAACAGTGTGTTAAGAACATAAGGAAGGAAGAACACTACAGCAGGCCTGTTGGCCCATACTAGGCACGTCCTTTGCAATCCATCCCACTAACAGAATATTTGCTAAGTATCACTTGCAAAGAGAAGTCAGTCATCACAGGTGTGAGTGATGAGTGTTTCCTGTGGTGGTCAACACCTATGGCCACTTGGGTCGTCACCATGCAGCTGGTCTGTCCACTGCAACACTTGGGTCGTCACCATGCAGCTGGTCTGTCCACTGCAACACTTGGGAGGTCACCATGCAGCTGGTCTGTCCACTGCAACACTTGGGTTGTCACCATGCAGCTGGTCTGTCCACTGAAACACTTGGGTGGTCACCATGCAGCTGGTCTGTCCACTGCAACACTTGGGTCGTCACCATGCAGCTGGTCTGTCCACTGCAACACTTGGGTCGTCACCATGCAGCTGGTCTGTCCACTGCAACACTTGGGTCGTCACCATGCAGCTGGTCTGTCCACTGCAACACTTGGATCGTCACCATGCAGCTGGTCTGTCCACTGCAACACTTGGGTCGTCACCATGCAGCTGGTCTGTCCACTGCAACACTTGGGTGGTCACCATGCAGCTGGTCTGTCCACTGCAACACTTGGGTGGTCACCATGCAGCTGGTCTGTCCACTGCAACACTTGGGTCGTCACCATGCAGCTGGTCTGTCCACTGCAACACTTGGGTCGTCACCATGCAGCTGGTCTGTCCACTGCAACACTTGGGTCGTCACCATGCAGCTGGTCTGTCCACTGCAACATTTGGGTCGTCACCATGCAGCTGGTCTGTCCACTGCAACACTTGGGTCGTCACCATGCAGCTGGTCTGTCCACTGCAACACTTGGGTGGTCACCATGCAGCTGGTCTGTCCACTGCAACACTTGGGTGGTCACCATGCAGCTGGTCTGTCCACTGCAACACTTGGGTCGTCACCATGCAGCTGGTCTGTCCACTGCAACACTTGGGTCGTCACCATGCAGCTGGTCTGTCCACTGAAACACGAGACTGATTATCTTTCAAAAATTTCGTATCGTCTGTGACCGATAATTCAGCGCTATGGTTCATGTATGTCAAGTATAACCTTTGACGATGTACCTTTGAAGAGTTTCGAGAGTTTCACTACTATAAGAAAAAGAATGTTAGTTTCAGCTCAGTTGATTGGAAAGTTGAAGGATCATCTGATAGACCGAAAGAAACAGGCGGAGGACCTGGCTGTAAGTATATCAGTTGCCTTTCAAAGAACATATTAAAGCAGATGAGAAGAGTTCAGTTCCATGATGCTGAGGTAGTCAGTCCCTCAGCCTGGAGAAGAGTTCAGCTCCATGGTGCTGAGGTAGTCAGTCCCTCAGCCTGGAGAAGAGTTCAGCTCCATGGTGCTGAGGTGGTCAGTCCCTCAGCCTGGAGAAGAGTTCAGCTCCATGGTGCTGAGGTGGTCAGTCCCTCAGCCTGGAGAAGAGTTCAGCTCCATGGTGCTGAGGTGGTCAGTCCCTCAGCCTGGAGAAGAGTTCAGTTCCATGGTGCTGAGGTAGTCAGTCCCTCAGCCTGGAGAAGAGTTCAGTTCCATGGTGCTGAGGTAGTCAGTCCCTCAGCCTGGAGAAGAGTTCAGTTCCATGGTGCTGAGGTAGTCAGTCCCTCAGCCTGGAGAAGAGTTCAGTTCCATGGTGCTGAGGTAGTCAGTCCCTCAGCCTGGAGAAGAGTTCAGTTCCATGGTGCTGAGGTAGTCAGTCCCTCAGCCTGGAGAAGAGTTCAGTTCCATGGTGCTGAGGTAGTCAGTCCCTCAGCCTGGAGAAGAGTTCAGTTCCATGGTGCTGAGGTAGTCAGTCCCTCAGCCTGGAGAAGAGTTCAGTTCCATGGTGCTGAGGTAGTCAGTCCCTCAGCCTGGAGAAGAGTTCAGTTCCATGGTGCTGAGGTAGTCAGTCCCTCAGCCTGGAGAAGAGTTCAGCTCCATGGTGCTGAGGTGGTCAGTCCCTCAGCCTGGAGAAGAGTTCAGTTCCATGGTGCTGAGGTGGTCAGTCCCTCAGCCTGGAGAAGAGTTCAGTTCCATGGTGCTGGGTAGCCAGTCCCTCAGCCTGAGAAGAGTTCAGTGCCATGGTGCTGAGGTGGTCAGTCCCTCAGCCTGGAGGAAGAGTTCAGCCCTCCGTGGTGCTGAGGTGGTCAGTCCCTCAGCCTGGGAAGAGCTTCAGTTCCATGGGTGCCAGGTGGTCGTCCACTAACCTGAGAGATATTCAAGTTCGTATGTCTGTGGTAGTCAGTCCTCAGCCTGAGGAGAGTTCAGTTCCATGGTGCTGAGGTGGTCAGTCTCAGCCTGGAGAAGAGTTCAGTTGATGGGTTGAGGTATCAGTCTCAGCCTGAGAAGAGTTCAGTTCCATGGTGCTGAGGTAGTCAGTCCTCAGCCTGGAGAAGAGTTCAGTTCCATGGTGCTGAGGTGGTCAGTCCCTCAGCCTGGAGAAGAGTTCAGCTCCATGGTGCTGAGGTGGTCAGTCCCTCAGCCTGGAGAAGAGTTCAGTTCCATGGTGCTGAGGTGGTCAGTCCCTCAGCCTGGAGAAGAGTTCAGTTCCATGGTGCTGAGGTGGTCAGTCCCTCAGCCTGGAGAAGAGTTCAGTTCCATGGTGCTGAGGTGGTCAGTCCCTCAGCCTGGAGAAGAGTTCAGTTCCATGGTGCTGAGGTGTCAGTCCCTCAGCCTGGAGAAGAGTTCAGTCCATGGTGCTGAGGTGGTCAGTCCCTCAGCCTGGAGAAGAGTTCAGTTCCATGGTGCTGAGGTGGTCAGTCCCTCAGCCTGGAGAAGAGTTCAGTTCCATGGTGCTGAGGTGGTCAGCCCCTCAGCCTGGAGAAGAGTTCAGTCTCCATGGTGCTGAGGTAGTCAGTCCCTCAGCCTGGAGAAGAGTTCAGTTCCATGGTGCTGAGGTGGTCAGTCCCTCAGCCTGGAGAAGAGTTCAGCTCCATGGTGCTGAGGTAGTCAGTCCCTCAGCCTGGAGAAGAGTTCAGCTCCATGGTGCTGAGGTGGTCAGTCCCTCAGCCTGGAGAAGAGTTCAGTTCCATGGTGCTGAGGTAGTCAGTCCCTCAGCCTGGAGAAGAGTTCAGTTCCATGGTGCTGAGGTGGTCAGTCCCTCAGCCTGGAGAAGAGTTCAGTTCCATGGTGCTGAGGTAGTCAGTCCCTCAGCCTGGAGAAGAGTTCAGTTCCATGGTGCTGAGGTGGTCAGTCCCTCAGCCTGGAGAAGAGTTCAGTTCCATGGTGCTGAGGTGGTCAGTCCCTCAGCCTGGAGAAGAGTTCAGTTCCATGGTGCTGAGGTAGTCAGTCCCTCAGCCTGGAGAAGAGTTCAGTTCCATGGTCTGGAACGATATCGTTCCACTGTTGCACATGTCTTCAACTTGTCGGTATTTTATACCATTTTCAATAAGGATAATAGCGCTGATGGTGACATTTAACTCGCTTGTGGACTCCATTCAGGGCAGGAGAGACCAGAGCTCGTAGCTTGGTACAGGCAAGGTCCTCCGCATAGTTTTAAAAATAGGTTAAATAAATACATGAGTGGGTGTGAGTTGGACCTGACTAACTTGTGCTACTAGGTTGGGTCATTGGCTTAAGCCGGTAGGAGACTTGGACCTGCCTCGCATGGGCAGTAGGCCTGCTGCAGTGTTCCTTCTTTCTTATGTTTTTATGTCTATTGTTGTATTCACCTGTTTTCGATCGAAGTAACCTGTATTGCAGGCGAAACGTTTCGGCCGTAAATATACCCACATTTTGCAGATGTGTGTTATTTATTAGTGTGCTTGTGTGGTAATGTTGGTCTTTCTGGTGAGATCTGTACTGGGTGTACTGATGAAGAATTAGACACAGGTACAACATCTGGGTACAATAATCAGGTGACGGTTTGACAAAGCTCCTGGAGAGCGAAACGTTGCCACAATAAAATGTCACATTAGTTGCATTTGTGTCCTTTTACTTTACATATTTTTTTTCTTTGAAATATTAGTTTTAAAGTAATTTTTGTTTTCTTTGCGTATCCCCTGAAGCAGTGCTTGGAGAGGCGCACTGAGCCACGCTGAGAAAACTTCCCCTCACTCCTTCAGTTGCTGCCTTGCAACTTTGCCTAGCTCCTGATGACGCACTGAGAAGTGTGAAAGTACTTGAGCTAAAGATTTCCCCCCTCCGTGGCTTGTCTTGAAGAGTAAATAAATGATTGTCTGGCTAGAGATCAATAATGAGAACATATGGTTAAAAGTTGAAAGGCGGGATCTGGAGCAGTGAATCAACCTTTGCTCTATTTCGACCGAATAATTCTACTGAGCAGGCGAAACGTCTCACCAAAAAAAAAAGATGCCAAATTGCTGCACATGTCATAGAGATGAGCAATCCTAGGGCAGGCGGGAGAGATAGGAAAGGAAGGAAGGGTGTAGGAAGGAAGGTCAGGCTGTAACAGAGATAAACTATGAGAGAAGTTAGTTTCTGTGTCGTCTGTCTCGTCACTTGACGTGAGTTCTATACCTGAGTAATAAAAGGTCGCACCGCTGATGGACTTAAATCACAGCACATTTCTCAAGATTAACTTCACAAAACATGGTGGGGAGAGAGGGAGGTCACGGTCACCGGCTTTTTTTTTTTTTTTGTCTCGTTAATGATCTCGCTTGCATGTCTGTCTCATGTTGACATCCCTGTGTTCCTCTCGCCTTTAACTGTCATATTTAAGACCAACATGGAAAAATGGCGTTTGTTTTCAGTGTGTAACATAAGACTGGAGGAACACTGCTGCAGGTCTGCTGGCCTATACTAAGCAGGTCCTTCGTATAACCAACTATTCCCATCCACCTGTTTAGCATCTTCCCAAAGTCATCCAAGAGTTTGCTTCGATACTCCAGGTACTAATCAAAACCAGCCCTTTCCACTCGTACAGAATAGGCAAGTAGCGTTCTTGTATGTATTGTTGTTAAGTGACTCGCTGATCCCACACCTTCCCTCAGTAACATTCTCAATCTCACTTGCCCACACCTTCACTCAGTAACATTCTCAATCTCACTTGCCCACACCTTCACTCAGTAACATTCTCAATCTCACCTGCCCACACCTTCACTCAGTAACATTCTCAATCTCACCTGCCCACACCTTTACTCAGTAACATTCTTAATCTCACTTGCCCACACCTTTACTCAGTAACATTCTTAATCTCACTTGCCCACACCTTCACTCAGTAACATTCTTAATCTCACCTGCCCACACCTTTACTCAGTAACATTCTTAATCTCACTTGCCCACACCTTTACTCAGTAACATTCTTAATCTCACTTGCCCACACCTTCACTCAGTAACATTCTTAATCTCACCTGCCTACACCTTCACTCAGTAACATTCTCAATCTCACTTGCCCACACCTTCACTCAGTAACATTCTCAATCTCACCTGCCCACACCTTCACTCAGTAACATTCTCAATCTCACCTGCCCACACCTTCACTCAGTAACATTCTTAATCTCACCTGCCCACACCTTCACTCAGTAACATTCTTAATCTCACCTGCCCACACCTTCACTCAGTAACATTCTTAATCTCACTTGCCCACACCTTCACTCAGTAATATTCTCAATCTCACCTGCCCACACCTTCACTCAGTAACATTCTTAATCTCACTTGCCCACACCTTCACTCAGTAACATTCTCAATCTCACCTGCCCACACCTTCACTCAGTAACATTCTTAATCTCACCTGCCCACACCTTCACTCAGTAACATTCTCAATCTCACCTGCCCACACCTTCACTTAGTAACATTCTTAATCTCACTTGCCCACACCTTCACTCAGTAACATTCTTAATCTCACCTGCCCACACCTTCACTCAGTAACATTCTTAATCTCACTTGCCCACACCTTCACTTAGTAACATTCTTAATCTCACTTGCCCACACCTTCACTTAGTAACATTCTTAATCTCACCTGCCCACACCTTCACTCAGTAACATTCTTAATCTCACCTGCCCACACCTTCACTCAGTAACATTCTCAATCTCACCTGCCCACACCTTCACTTAGTAACATTCTTAATCTCACTTGCCCACACCTTCACTCAGTAACATTCTTAATCTCACCTGCCCACACCTTCACTTAGTAACATTCTTAATCTCACTTGCCCACACCTTCACTTAGTAACATTCTTAATCTCACCTGCCCACACCTTCACTTAGTAACATTCTTAATCTCACTTGCCCACACCTTCATTTAGTAACATTCTTAATCTCACCTGCCCACACCTTCACTTAGTAACATTCTTAATCTCACTTGCCCACACCTTCACTTAGTAACATTCTTAATCTCACTTGCCCACACCTTCACTCAGTAACATTCTTAATCTCACTTGCCCACACCTTCACTTAGTAACATTCTTAATCTCACTTGCCCACCCTTCACTAGTAACATTCTTAATCTCACTGCCCACACCTTCACTCAGTAACATTCTTAATCTCACTTTCCCACACCTTCACTAGTAACATTCTTAATCTCACCTGCCCACACCTTCACTCAGAAACATTCTTAATCTCACTTGCCCACACCTTCACTCAGTAACATTCCTAATCTCACTTGCCCACACCTTCACTTAGTAACATTCTTAATCTCACCTGCCCACACCTTCACTCAGTAACATTCTTAATCTCACTTGCCCACACCTTCACTCAGTAACATTCTTAATCTCACTTGCCCACACCTTCACTCAGTAACATTCTTAATCTCACTTGCCCACACCTTCACTTAGTAACATTCTTAATCTCACTGCCCACACCTTCACTAGTAACATTCTTAATCTCACTGCCCACACCTTCACTCAGTAACATTCTTAATCTCACTTGCCCACACCTTCACTCAGTAACATTCTTAATCTCACTTGCCCACACCTTCACTCAGTAACATTCTTAATCTCACTTGCCCACACCTTCCCTCAGTAACATTCTTAATCTCACTTGCCCACACCTTCACTCGGTAACATTCTTAATCTCACTTGCCCACACCTTCACTTAGTAACATTCTTAATCTCACCTGCCCACACCTTCACTTAGTAACATTCTTAATCTCACTTGCCCACACCTTCACTTAGATATCACCACTTTATTTTCCCTTCACTGGTTACTTACCTGCAAGTTGCACGCTTTCTCGCACCTGATCTCCCCCTCACCTGATCTCCCACTCACCTGATCTCCCCCTCACCTGATCTCCCACTCACCTGATCTCCCCCTCACCTGATCTCCCACTCATCTGATCTCCCCCACCTGATCTCCTCACCTGATCTCCCCTCACCTGATCTCCCTCACCTGATCTCCCTCACCTGATCTCCTCACCTGATTCCTCACCTGATCTCCCCTCACCTGATCTCCCCCTCACCTGATCTCCCACTCACCTGATCTCCCCCTCACCTGATCTCCCACTCACCTGATCTCCCCCTCACCTGATCTCCCACTCACCTGATCTCCCCCTCACCTGATCTCCTACTCACCTGATCTCCCCCTCACCTGATCTCCCACTCACCTCATCTCCCACTCACCTGATCTCCCCCTCACCTGATCTCCCACTCACCTGATCTCCCCCTCACCTGATCTCCCACTCACCTGATCTCCCACTCACTTGTAGGTTATTATCCAACACTTACCTATAAATTGCTGACTTTCACTCCGCTTACACAGAGAGAGAGAGAGAGAGAGAGAGAGAGAGAGAGAGAGAGAGAGAGAGAGAGAGAGAGAGAGAATCATTTTGTGTGTAGGTACACTAGGGAGGTTATTATTTATACTGAGAAGTCAACTCTCCTGGTGTTAATGTCTTCTGGGTTGCCTCATTAATGAGGCCCTTGTATTATATACACCTTAAACCTAATAAATTAACTAAATAGCATTCTCTCCCTTGCTTCACCCCTCACCTCTTGCTTCACCCTTCTCCTCTTGCTTCACCCCTCACCTCTTGCTTCACCCCTCTCCTCTTGCTTCACCCCTCACCTCTTGCTTCACCCCTCTCCTCTTGCTTCACCCCTCTCCTCTTGCTTCACCCCTCTCCTCTTGCTTCACCCCTCTCCTCTTGCTTCACCCCTCTCCTCTTGCTTCACCCCTCTCCTCTTGTTTCATCCCTCACCCCTGATTCGCCCCTCTTCTCTTGCTTCACCCCTCACCTCTTGCTTCACCAATCACCTCTTGTTTCATCCCTCACCCCTGCTTCGCCCCTCTTCTCTTGCTTCACCCCTCACCTCTTGTTTCATCCCTCACCCCTGCTTCGCCCCTCTTCTCTTGCTTCACCCCTCTCTATTTGCTTCACTCCTCTCCACTTGCTTCACCCCTCACCTCTTGTTTCATCCCTCACCCCTGCTTCGCCCCTCTCCACTTGCTTCACCCCTCTCCACTTGCTTCGCCCCTCTCCACTTCACCCCTCTCCACTTGCTTCACCCCTCTCCACTTCACCACTCTCCACTTGCTTACCCCTCTCTCCACTTTTTGCACCACTCACTTCATCCCTCTTCTCTTGCTTCCTCTTCCTTGCTTCACTCTTCTCCTTGCATCCTCCCCATGCTTCCTTCTCCCTTGCATCCTCCCCATGCTTCCTTCTCCCTTGCATCCTCCCCATGCTTCCTTCTCCTTGCATCCTCCCCATGCTTCCTTCTCCCTTGCATCCTCCCCATGCTTCCTTCTCCCTTGCATCCTCCCCATGCTTCCTTCTCCCTTGCTTCCTCCCCATGCTTCCTTCTCCTTGCATCCTCCCCATGCTTCCTTCTCCCTTGCATCCTCCCCATGCTTCCTTCTCCCTTGCATCCTCCCCATGCTTCCTTTCCTTGATCCTCCCCATGCTTCCTTCTCCCTGCTTCCTCATCTCTTCTCCCTTGCATCCTCCCCATGCTTCCTTCTCCCTTGCTTCCTCCCCATGCTTCCTTCTCCCTTGCATCCTCCCATGCTTCCTTCTCCCTTGCATCCTCCCCATGCTTCCTTCTCCCCTTGCATCCTCCCCATGCTTCCTTCTCCCCTTGCATCCTCCCCATGCTTCATTCTCCCTTGCATCCTCCCCATGCTTCCTTCTCCTTGCTTCCTCCCCATGCTTCCTTCTCCCTTGCATCCTCCCCATGCTTCCTTCTCCCTTGCATCCTCCCCATGCTTCCTTCTCCCTTGCATCCTCCCCATGCTTCTTCTCCTTGCATCCTCCCCATGCTTCATTCTCCCCTTGCATCCTCCCCATGCTTCCTTCTCCTTGCATCCTCCCCATGCTTCCTTCTCCCCTTGCTTCCTCCCATGCTTCCTTCTCCCTTGCATCCTCCCCATGCTTCCTTCTCCCTTGCATCCTCCCCATGCTTCCTTCTCCTTGCATCCTCCCCATGCTTCCTTCTCCCTTGCTTCCTCCCCATGCTTCCTTCTCCCTTGCATCCTAGCCATGCTTCATTCTCCCTTGCATCCTCCCCATGCTTCCTTCTCCTTGCATCCTCCCCATGCTTCCTTCTCCCTTGCATCCTCCCCATGCTTCCTTCTCCCTTGCATCCTCCCATGCTTCCTTCTCCCCTTGCATCCTCCCATGCTTCCTTCTCCTTGCTTCCTCCCCATGCTTCCTTCTCCCCTTGCATCCTCCCCATGCTTCCTTCTCCCCTTGCATCCTCCCCATGCTTCCTTCTCCCCTTGCTTCCTCCCCATGCTTCCTTCTCCCTTGCATCCTCCCCATGCTTCCTTCTCCCCTTGCTTCCTCCCCATGCTTCCTTCTCCCCTTGCATCCTCCCCATGCTTCCTTCTCCCCTTGCATCCTCCCCATGCTTCCTTCTCCCCTTGCATCCTCCCCATGCTTCCTTCTCCCCTTGCATCCTCCCCATGCTTCCTTCTGTCATTTTCCTTGCAGCTGCGATAATGATGCCGTTGTGATCCGTGAAAGTAAGATCTAACATTATCACTCCTAAGCCCTTCACGTTAATCTTTCATTTTATCGAGTTATTGGAGTTTGTTTTATACTCCGTTCCATTCTGTATTTCCTAAATGTTTCAACGGCGGAGTAACTGAAAGTTGTCCTTATTGAAGATTGGTGTTGTTAGGGGTCCACTGAACACTTGCTGGGTTGCTGTGTCCTGAATGGTTGACACTCACCTTCTTGTTTCGTCTGCAAATTATGTGTAATGTTATGATACGTGTCTGTGAAAATGAGAACGAGAAGTTGGTCGAATACTGAGTCTTTGAAGCTGGAACAGATTTAAAGATCATTTACGGCCAGCATAGAGCCTCAGTCCTAAATATGTACTTGCTGGAGTGGAGAGCGAAATGCGTATAATGTATATGTGGAAAGTACTTGAAGGCCTGGTCCTAAATCTGCACACTGCCATAACACTGGAGTGAGAGAGATGGATGGGATTGTATAGAATATATCACAGGCGCGCTGCGAGAATAAGACGACACCGTTTCAACATACGCGGATACAGAGTTTTTAATATGTTGCCAGAAGATATCAGAAACACCGCTGGAACAGGTATAGAGGAATCTAAACAGTTTTCTCTACCAAGTGTTGGATCAACCAAGCTGTGATGGATGTGTGGGCCATGGGGGGCCAGGGGGTCACCAGCAGCAACAGCTTGGTTAACAAGGCAAGCACCAGACAAGCCTGACCCAGGGCTGGGCCACTTCAACATTTGGACGGCACAGGACTCAGATGCCATTATTCAGAGGTCGGCGACCTTCTTTGGACATTACCCAAAAACAAATTTGAGCACAGCGAAATTCCCCGCTAGACTTGAAAGTCCACAGAATCCTGGAAAACACCAGGAGCGTTCAAATTCAAAATAGTTCATTGAATCCATTTGTATGGAGAATAAAGCCATACAAGCTGGAAAAGTATGTGTTATACGCGATAAAGAAACTTTAAAAATAAAACAAAATAAAATGAAAAATAAACCTGCATGAAATGAAAAATAATAACAGAAAATTTAATAAAAATCTCATTAGGGAAGTAAAAAATTTAATTGAAATTTTTTTCACTTCAGGTTTTGGAGAAATTACGTTGTTTCATTTTTGATACATCATCAAAATTAGGGCTTTTTGATGTCAGAGCAATTTGTATACTGTCTATGGTTTTCAACCGATTTCTGTACTTTGTAACGATTTCAACCGATTTCTGTACTTTGTTACTATTTCAACCGATTTCTGTACTTTGTTACGCTTTCAACCGATTTTTGTACTTTATGATTTCAACCGATTTCTGTACTTTGTGTTTAAGTTAGAGTGGAAAGTCCTTGTTGGCAAAGATAGGTAGTTGCAAACGACAACAGCATTTTTATTGCTTCCCCGTGTGCAATTTTAAAAGCCTTTGCAGCTCTTGACATCCAAGAAAAAGGACAGATCTGCGCTGTTCTGAAATCCAGTGCGCGTTTCATTGTTGAAGCGAAGTTCAAGAAGTGCCTCTGCCAATCCTTCAGGCTCTTCTGGCACATCAGCAATTTCAGACTTAAAATGATTCACAACCCAACTCACAGTATGTGAATCAAGATCTGGAAAGTAATCGGAGAACCGCTTTCCGAGTTTGGTAACTTAAAAATTTTGGATTCTCTTCTCTGGCCGAAGCCGAAAAGCCACTGACAGGACCCAACATGGCTGGAACTCCATCAACAGACAACAGTATAGTTTTCCCACTTTAAATTAACGCTTGGCGTTAATTTACTAACCTTGTTGAAGACATCAATGCCACGATCTCTCCAACTAGAGAGGAGGACAAAACAAGATTTCCTCTTCAGTTGCATCAGAACCTTTGTAGCGAACATACACCATCAGTTGCGAATTGCTACTGACATCTGTAGTCTCATCAAGCTGAATAGCAAACTTTTATTGAAGAAATCACTTGTTCCTTCACATTTTTTACCAACTTTAGCAGACAAGGACACTAAATTCAGTCGCTTCTTTCTGGCCACACATGATCTCTGCCACTCTCACAGCTGCACGTTTAAGCAACTCTTGACCAGTAGTACGTATATGGTTTCTTGTTTCTGGCAATCAACCAGCCACTTCAAAGCTAGACCTTGATGCTAAACGTTGATCGAATGTATCTCTCAAGTTGCTGTCCATCTTTGCCTTTTGACAGACCTTTCCAGATCCACAAAGTATTCCCGAGGTTTGGAAGACAGATCCACAAAGTATTCCCGAGGTTTGGAAGACAGATCCACAAAGTATTCCCGAGGTTTGGAAGACAGATCCACAAAGTATTCCCGAGGTTTGGAAGACAGATCCACAAAGTATTCCCGAGGTTTGGAAGACAGATCACAAAGATTCCTGAGGTTTGGAAGACAGATCCACAAAGTATTCCGGGTTTGGAGAGGACAGATCCACAAAGTATTCCGAGGTTTGGAAGACAGATCCACAAAGTATTCCGAGGTTTGGAAGACAGATCACAAAGTATTCCGGGTTTGGAAGACAGATCCACAAAGTATTCCCGCGGTTTGGAAGACAGATCCACAAAGTATTCCCGCGGTTTGGAAGACAGATCCACAAAGTATTCCCGCGGTTTGGAAGACAGATCCACAAAGTATTCCCGCGGTTTGGAAGACAGATCCACAAAGTATTCCCGAGGTTTGGAAGACAGATCCACAAAGTATTCCCGAGGTTTGGAAGACAGATCCACAAAGTATTCCCGAGGTTTGGAAGACAGATCCACAAAGTATTCCCGAGGTTTGGAAGACAGATCCACAAAGTATTCCCGAGGTTTGGAAGACAGATCCACAAAGTATTCCCGCGGTTTGGAAGACAGATCCACAAAGTATTCCCGCGGTTTGGAAGACAGATCCACAAAGTATTCCCGCGGGTTGGAAGACAGATCCAAGTGCAAATTATCCAAGACATTCTTCAGTTGACTCCTTTTGAAAGACTGAAGACTCTGCTGTCAGTGCTGTCAAGCAGACAACACACACTATCGTTTCATTTTTCCTTTGTCTTCTATTTCTGTGAAGGCACAATTGAGGAACTCTTCCTGGTATGGCCTTTTCCTACTTGATGCCATCTGAAGGGTAAAAGGTGAAAATGATTGAAAAACAGATGGATAATATCAATTTAACATATTATATATCTTTAACATTGATATTCATAAAGACCGGGATAATATTTTTTGTGCAATTTTATTTATATGTTTATTGAGCCTTCATTGCCCCCGAGATTTTCATTTTTACCCCATTTGGGTAATTTACCCCCGGTTCCCCGTCCTAGGCCATAATTAATCACAAAGTGTTTGCAATAACCCCAATCACGGAACCTCGTGGAAGGAAACATCTAGAGTTGGCGATTGTAAAACTTGAAAACCTTGCCTAATATAATAATAATTATAATAATAATAATAATAACTCAGACTTATACAATTTTATTCTCATTTGAGGCCATTGTTGCAATTCAGCACCAAGAGAACGTTAACCTGCCCACACATGGCGCCCTGCGGTGATTAATAACATGTTACATGTGTTATATATTACTAGTAATTACCACTTTTGTGAGGCTTATGGGCTGGGTTATCATTTTCATCTTTCCTTAAAATGTTTTCATTGTTATCTGGTACTTTAGCTTGGCTGGGACCCCTTAGCTGCCTCCTCAGGTCTTTCCTTGATGGACTGTCTTGGCACACAGCTGCTCGGATTCTCCTGAATTCCATTCCCTTTTCATTGCACTGCTCCTGAAGAAGTGTTTGCAACTGCAACACGAAAGGTCTACAGCCAGCTGCCTACTTATTTTAGCTAGCTGACCTAGTGGCTTACACTCTGGCCTGGAGTTTTACTACTCACTCGCCATGGGTTCAATCCCCCACCTCTGCCTGAGAGGTGTGGCTGAAGGTGTGCAACACACACACACACACACACACACACACACACACACACACACACACACACACACACACACACACACACACACACGCCCCGATGGCATGGTGGCTAGCGCTCTTGCTTCACGCACGGAGGGCCCGGGTTCAATTCCCGGCGGGGCCGAAACATTTCGAAGTGTTTCCTTACACACACACACACACACACACACATACATACATACAACAGGCCTAGTGTCTAATCGACATGTGCCTAGGACAAAATGGTAACACACACCAGGATGCCTCACATTTGCCCAGAATAGTATATACAAACATCTCAACACCACTTGGTACAGGCGTCTGTGTATATGTAGTGTGGGGCACCTGTGTGTGTGTATGGTACAGGTGCTTGTGTATACATGGGCCAATGATGATACTCTCTAAGTCACATGTTCTCTCCAAGTTGGAATACTGCTATACACTGACGACCACCTTCAAGGCCGCCAGATTGCTGTGCTGGAGAAACTTAGCGAACTTTCGCTGCTCATATGCACTCAAGCATCTGAAGTACTTGGAACACTTGAAGTCCCTTCATTTGTATTTCTTGATAAATAGAGAAGAAAGGTACATAATTTACACCTGGAAAATCGTGGAGGTATTGGTTCGTAACCTGAACACCGAACTTATTCCGTGTGACAACAAGACACTTGGCAGACGGTGCAAAATACATCGACTAAAAGAAAGGGGCACGACGAGTGCATTAAGAGAAGACTCAGTGAGGATCAGAGGTCCCTGACTCTTCAAAACCCTCCCTCTGTTCATATGGTGAATTACCAATACACCTCTGGAGGTCTTCAAGAGGGAACTGGACAAGTTCCTCAAATCGGTGCCTGACCAGCCTGGCTGTGGTTCGTACGTTGGACTGCATGCAACCAGCAATAATACATTGGTTGATCATTCTTTGATCCCCCAGGAGGTCTGGTCTGGAACAGGGCCGTGGGGGGCATTGACCCCCGGAGTCATCCTTCAGGTAAGGTCAGGTATCAGCTGGGGGGTCAGTTGCTGTCTGGTGCAAGCTAGCGTAGTAACACAGGCCTTCGTTGTTGTCAGTTCTGTTCATTTCGAACACCTTATCTGTGCTTTGTCTTGATAATTGAACAGCGATGCTGGATAGTTTGTTCACCTCTATTGAAGGTTCTCGACTAAGCCCCTCTCCACAGGGCTTGCCTGGATATTGAATTCTGTTTGAGGTAGCTGCTTTGTGCTGTTGTCTGTATATTGTTTACACTCTAGAAGCCTGGCGTGCTGTGTGGGAAGTACTGTTACCTTGTTGATACAAGTTATTGTCACACCACTGCCATCCACTTTCCATCTCCAGTGTCATACACAGTGCAGTGTCGTTACACTTCTCTACAGGTGAGACAGAGAGGTCTCTCTGGTGGTCTCCTTGTGAAGCTGTCGATTAATTGTGCAGTCACAGTTGTGACGGGGTCTTTACCCTGTCTTGTGTGTTGCTTGAGACTTCTACTATTCATTCCCTGCAGTCATGATGATCTGTTTACATATATATTCTTGCATATTGTTACCCGAGACAAGCAGAACATGGGATTGTTGAATTTTTATGACAGCTCGAATAAATATATAGTTAACCTGATTTCCTTAGATATAGAATAAATATATTTTTATAAAATATTAGTCTAGCACTTAACCTGTCTGGACCCGCTGAACTCTTGTTCACTCTGCAGGGTGGCCTGATCAGGGACCGGGCCGCGGGGCGTGACCCCCGGAACTCCCACCAGGTAGACTCCAGGCAGGTAGGCCAATCATTGTGGTAATTGTATACCAGATAATCTAGGATACTGTCAAGCACGTAATAGTCCACATCACTTGCCTATCTTCTGTGACCTTACCTCTTATAACACATCACCCCTTCATGTGTAAGACCCACATCATTCACTAAACACCTGCATCTCAAGGTACCACGCCGTTTTTGTGCTTTCAGCACATGGTACACGCCATAACCTTAACATATATCAGCCCATCTGGAAGTTTAAGTCGTCGAGAATGATGAGTACCAGGAGATGAATGCAAGAGAATGTCTCTGTCTAGACTGGTATGCGATGAATGGCATAGAATGAATGGAAGAGAATTTATGTTTCAGTCTAGACTGGCAGGGGATGACTAGAAGAGAATGGAGAAATTGAGTTTTTAAAAGAGTAGGTGATGATTTTGGAGAAAGGTGAGGTGAGGAAGTGTATCAAGTGTGAGGAAGTGAAGGTAAGAGGCAGGAGGGAAGGAGTATAAGAAAGGAAAGTTTGTGAACTGGGTTTATGAACGTGAAGGAGGAAGCACGGCCGATGACTCGCTGAAAGGAAATGGAGATAAATTGAGATAGCAGGAGATAAGAGGAATAAAGGTTGGAAGAGTTGAAGGAAGGAGGCAAATGTTACATTGAACCTGGTCTCTCTCGCTGGGTTGAGTGATCCTGGTTGAACCTTCACATGGTGTCAAGTATCGTCTGTACCTTTGATATACCTTTGATGAGTTCCGAGAGTTTTTCTACTCCCGAAGCCCAACCTTGGGCCAGATTCGTCAGGAGTTTGCCTGGTCAACCAGGCTGTTGCTGTTGGTGGCCCACTGACCCACATATCCATCACAGCCTGGTTGATCTGGCACCTGGTGAAGATACTTGTCCAGTTTCCTCTTGAAGACTTCTACACTTGTTCCAGCAGTGTTCTGATATTTTCTGGTGAGATGTCGAATAGTCTGGGGCCACGGATGTTGATACACTGTTCTCTTATTGTGCCCACTGCACTTCTGCTTTTTCATTGGGCTTATTTTACACTTCTTCTCATATCTCTCGCTCCAGTATGTTGTTATGGCACTGTACAGATTTGGGATAAGGCACTCAAGTACTTTCCAGTTCTATATTATCATGTATCTCTCCTCCACTCTAGTGAGTACATATTCAAAACTTTTAGGCGTTCTCAGTAATTTAAATGTTTTATGGGCTCTATGTGGGCCATTAACGATCTTTGTATTTGTTCCAGCTCTGATATTTCTCCTGCCCTGAACAGGGCCGTCAACATAGAACAATATTCCAAATGAGGGAGCACTAGCGATTTGAAAAGTGTCGCCATTGGCATTATTTTCCTTGTTTTGAAGGTTCTCAATATCCACCCCGTCATCCTCCTTGGTCTTCTTGTCTTGAAAGAAAAGTTAGCTGACATAATTATTCCCAGGTCTTTCACGTGTTCCTTTCGTTCTATTTGGTGACCCTCTTGAGTTTTGTATACAGTGTTCCTTTTGAGTTCTTCATCTTTCCATACCTCAGCTGCTGGAACTTATCACCATTGAACGTCATGTTGTTCTCCACTGCCCACTGGAAAACACTATTTATGTCTTCCTGTAATTTTTCAGTTTTCTACCGTAGTGACTTTCATGCTTATTTTAGTGTCATCTGCAAATGATGATACAAAACTGTGACGGGTATTTTTATCTGTCAGGACAGAGCCTTAGGGAACTGAGCTTTTTACCTCACTGATGCTGGTTTTTGCTCTGTTTACTACTATTTTTGTTCTGTGTTAGAAACATGAAAAATACCAGCAGCATGTGAGGCAGTTGACTTGGTGGTTGTGGTGGGGGGTTGAGAGGGGAAGCAGCAGCACGTGAGGCAGTTGACGTGGTGGCGGGAGAGGAAAGCAGCAGCAGCTAGACAGTTGCCTAGCCAAGGGAAGCAAACTGGAAATACCGATGGTACTATCAGCTGCCTTTCCACGAAGTGTTTACCTGAGTTAACCAGCGACTCAGCTGCCCTGGCAAAACATTTTTGCCAGTGTTGCTAAAGCCGTTCATGGTTGAGACGTACTTGAAGGAAGTGTAGGTATGCGGGTGTCTTCTTGAAGCCGTCGTCGTGACTTTGTAAATGGTCCAAGTCGGACCGAAACGTCGTTATAGGCTCCTCTTTCCTATGTACGAGTTATAATGATACCCATGTTGTCCTCATGTGATTGTTTTTAGCAGGATAGTGCAAAGATCCATAAATAAAATTAAAAGAAATCCCAAATACTTCTCTTAGCCTTAACCCAGGACATAAACCTCACCAGTATAGTGTGTTTAATTAAGACAGCTGGAACATACACTGATGGCAATAAGGAAATGAGCGAAGTACTAAAGTCACAATACCACTCAGTGAACCACTAGTCAGTCTAAAGATCGATGATCCTAACGAATTTTTTATTATTGAGACTCAAAACACTCCCAACATAGCCACAGTTTCTGACATATTCCTCTCCCCAGTTGTCTGGTAAGTGGATACAGATGCAAGTAATGTGACATTTTATTGTGGCAACGTTTCGCTCTCCCCAGTTGACTTTGAATAAGCCATCGACAGCATGCCCGTGCATTGTGCCCCAGGGACAGCCTCCTGGAACTCCATATTCGTCATAAATAAGAAACCATTATCTCCGCCCTTTACCATTCTGTGGAAAACCCTGGACACTGGTTTCATCTTTCAGTCATTAAAAACCACTAATATTACCACACTTAACAAAAGTAGAAATAGCCCAATTTAAAAAAATACAGACCAATAGCACTATTCTCGCACATCAAAAACTTTGAACGGATCCTAAGAAGCAAGACTGACAGTAACATGGAATCACAGCAGTTGCACAGTTCAGTGCAATATTTGTTAAGAACAGGTTGTTCCTGCCTTTCTCAAGTGCTAGATTATTATATGGTCTTGCATGCTCCTGAAGACAGGCTAAATGCTGATATTGTGTATACCGATTTTGCAAAAGCTTTCGCCATGTGCCACCATGGTGTGATAGCACACAAAATGCGCACAGAAGGAATAACTGGTAAAGTGGGCAAATGGATATGTAACCTCTTAAATATAACCCAGAGTAAGGTCGGAGGTTGACACAGTGAAAAGTTCTGTTCCTCAAGGCACAGTACTCACCCCACTTCTGTTTCTCACTTTTATACCTGACACTGACAAGGACATAAATCAATAGCACCGTAATATCTTTTGCTGATGACACCAGATTTTATATCTTCGAGAGGATGTAAATCAAGTCTTCCAGTGGATCTCAGACATCGGTATGATGTTCATTAAGAACGAGCTTCAGTTGCTCTGCTATGGAAGAATGAAAAAAATAGACAGTACGAGACAAACTCAAATCATTCCATAGAATGGAAGCAATATGTGCGAGACCTTGGATTAATGATTTCGGAAAATCGCACATTCAAGGATCATATCAATGTTGCTATCACTACTGCAAGGAAAATGATGGGCTGGATAACTAGAATTATATAGACAAGGGATCCCGAGCCAATAATGATACTGTTCAAGTCACTTGTTCTGTCCAGGCTGGAATACTGCTGTATACTGACGGTCCTCTTGAAGGCAGGCGAAATTGCTGAGCTGGAAAATACAGAGAACTTTTACTGCCCGTAATCACTCAAATATCTGTAAATGCCTGAAATCCCCTCGACTGTATTCCTTGGAACGTAGGTGAAAAAAGTACATCATAATTTACACTTAGAAAATCCTGGAAGGATTGGACCAAAACCTGCTCACCAGAATCACTCCATATTGTCGTTGCCTCAGTATGTGCTGCCCTGGGGGGTCAGTGCAGACCATCACAGTATGTGCTGCCCTGGGGGGTCAGTGCAGACCATCACAGTATGTGCTGCCTGGGGGTCAGTGCAGACCATCACAGTATGTGCTGCCCTGGGGGGTCAGTGCAGACCATCACAGTATGTGCTGCCCTGGGGGGTCAGTGCAGACCATCACAGTATGTGCTGCCCTGGGGGGTCAGTGCAGACCATCACAGTATGTGCTGCCCTGGGGGGTCAGTGCAGACCATCACAGTATGTGCTGCCCTGGGGGGTCAGTGCAGACCATCACAGTATGTGCTGCCCTGGGGGGTCAGTGCAGACCATCACAGAGTTCAGTCTCACAACAACGTCACTGGAAACCAGTGTTTATCCTGTATATGTGTGTGTGTGTGTGTGTGTGTGTGTAGAGAGAGAGAGAGAGAGAGAGAGAGAGAGAGAGAGAGAGAGAGAGAGAGACACAGAGACACAGACAGACAGACAGACAGACAGACAGACAGACAGACATGTGTCACTAAGACCACTCATTCATGTGTCACTGTGAAAATCAGTAACGCAGACGATAACAACAAAATGCCAGTCAACCCTTAGTCAATCCCCGTTTTTTGTTCCATGCATTAAAATTTCACTTATTGGCTTTCAGGTGTTTTATAATTGTTCTGTTTTGATTAGTAAACGACAGTCAAACGTAACCACACATCCATCACAACTTTGTTGATCAGGTCCTTAAATCAGGTATCGGTTAAGCTTCCTCTGGAAGATATCTTGAGTCTGTTCCAGTAATATCTCTCAGCGCTGTATAAGAACATAAGAAAAAAGGAATGCTGCAGCAGGCCTACTGACTCATGCGAGGCAGGTCCATGTCACTCCCCGGCTTAGACCAATGACCACCTAGTCAGGCCACTTCCACTTAAGGTAGTTAAGGTAGTTAGGTCCAACTCACACCCACCCACACCCACTCATGTATTTATCCAACCTATTTTTAAAACTACACAATGTCTTAGCTTTTATGACGGTACTCGTGAGTTTGTTCCACTCATCCACAACTCTGTTGCCAAACCAGTGTCCCCCATTCATCAAGTTGTCGGTTCTCTGAACCATTTATCTACATTACAGTGAAAAGTTTAAAACAGTCTTAGTGTCAAGGTGGGGAGCTATGGGCACAGTAAAACAACATTGCATCAACATCCGTCCTTCAAAATTTCAACTTTCTACCAGCAGATATAAGAAATGTTGATGAATTATAGTATTTATGGAAAAGCGTTAAACGTGTAAAGTTATACAGCGCTGAAAATATTACTGGAACAGACTCAGTACATCTTCCAGAGGAAACTTAACCTGATTTAAAGACCTGATCAACAAAGTATATACCAGGAAGATATCTCTCCAGTGAGAGATATCTTCCAGGTATATATTTTCGGGTATTTTTCGACGTGCAAGTACTGACATATATGGGACAAAAACATAAGTTTCCATAAGAAGGTTTCGTTACGACAACGTTTCTCTCAAAGTAGAGCTTTTTCAAGTCTCGAACTTGAAAGGAGTCTACTTAGAGCAAAATTTGGTTTAAATGGTGTGTTGTGGTGCATGCTGTGTCTTGGTCACAGGTGTGTTGTGGTGCATGCTGTGTCTTGGTCACAGGGTGTTGTGGTGCATGCTGTGTCTTGGTCACAGGTGTTTGTGGTGCATGCTGTGTCTTGGTCACAGGTGTGTTGTGGTGCATGCTGTGTCTTGGTCACAGGTGTTGTGGTGCATGCTGTGTCTTGGTCACAGGTGTGTTGTGGTACATGCTGTGTCTTGGTCACAGGTGTGTTGTGGTGCATGCTGTGTCTTGGTCACAGGTGTTGTGGTGCATGCTGTGTCTTGGTCACAGGTGTGTTGTGGTGCATGCTGTGTCTTGGTCACAGGTGTTGTGGTGCATGCTGTGTCTTGGTCACAGGTGTGTTGTGGTGCATGCTGTGTCTTGGTCACAGGTGTGTTGTGGTGCATGCTGTGTCTTGGTCACAGGTGTTGTGGTGCATGCTGTGTCTTGGTCACAGGTGTGTTGTGGTGCATGCTGTGTCTTGGTCACAGGTGTGTTGTGGTGCATGCTGTGTCTTGGTCACAGGTGTTGTGGTGCATGCTGTGTCTTGGTCACAGGTGTGTTGTGGGCATGTGTGTCTTGGTCACAGGTGTTGTGGTGCATGCTGTGTCTTGGTCACAGGTGTTGTGGTGCATGCTGTGTCTTGGTCACAGGTGTGTTGTGGTGCATGCTGTGTCTTGGTCACAGGTGTGTTGTGGTGCATGCTGTGTCTTGGTCACAGGTGTGTTGTGGTGCATGCTGTGTCTTGGTCACAGGTGTTTGTGGTGCATGCTGTGTCTTGGTCGCAGTGTGTTGTGGTGCATGCTGTGTCTTGGTCACAGGTGTGTTGTGGTGCATGCTGTGTCTTGGTCACAGGTGTGTTGTGGTGCATGCTGTGTCTTGGTCACAGGTGTGTTGTGGTGCATGCTGTGTCTTGGTCACAGGTGTGTTGTGGTGCATGCTGTGTCTTGGTCACAGGTGTGTTGTGGTGCATGCTGTGTCTTGGTCACAGGTGTGTTGTGGCGCATGATGTGTCTTGGTCACAGGTGTTGTGGTGCATGCTGTGTCTTGGTCACAGGTGTGTTGTGGTGCATGCTGTGTCTTGGTCACAGGTGTGTTGTGGTGCATGCTGTGTCTTGGTCACAGGTGTGTTGTGGTGCATGCTGTGTCTTGGTCACAGGTGTGTTGTGGTGCATGCTGTGTCTTGGTCACAGGTGTTGTGGTGCATGCTGTGTCTTGGTCACAGGTGTGTTGTGGTGCATGCTGTGCCTTGGTCACAGGTGTGTTGTGGTGCATGCTGTGTCTTGGTCACAGGTGTGTTGTGGCGCATGATGTGTCTTGGTCACAGGTGTTGTGGTGCATGCTGTGTCTTGGTCACAGGTGTGTTGTGGTGCATGCTGTGTCTTGGTCACAGGTTTGTTGTGGTGCATGCTGTGTCTTGGTCACAGGTGTGTTGTGGTGCATGCTGTGTCTTGGTCACAGGTGTGTTGTGGTGCATGCTGTGTCTTGGTCACAGGTGTTGTGGTGCATGCTGTGTCTTGGTCACAGGTGTGTTGTGGTGCATGCTGTGTCTTGGTCACAGGTGTGTTGTGGTGCATGCTGTGTCTTGGTCACAGGTGTGTTGTGGTGCATGCTGTGTCTTGGTCACAGGTGTGTTGTGGCGCATGATGTGTCTTGGTCACAGGTGTTGTGGTGCATGCTGTGTCTTGGTCACAGGTGTGTTGTGGTGCATGCTGTGTCTTGGTCACAGGTTTGTTGTGGTGCATGCTGTGTCTTGGTCACAGGTGTGTTGTGGTGCATGCTGTGTCTTGGTCACAGGTGTGTTGTGGTGCATGCTGTGTCTTGGTCACAGGTGTGTTGTGGCGCATGCTGTGCCTTGGTCACAGGTGTGTTGTGGTGCATGCTGTGCCTTGGTCACAGGTGTGTTGTGGCGCATGCTGTGTCTTGGTCACAGGTGTGTTGTGGCGCATGCTGTGTCTTGGTCACAGGTGTGTTGTGGTGCATACTGTGTCTTGGTCACAGGTGTGTTGTGGCGCATGCTGTGTCTTGGTCACAGGTGTGTTGTGGTGCATACTGTGTCTTGGTCACAGGTGTGTTGTGGCGCATGATGTGTCTTGGTCACAGGTGTGTTGTGGTGCATGCTGTGTCTTGGTCACAGGTGTGTTGTGGTGCATGCTGTGTCTTGGTCACAGGTGTGTTGTGGTGCATGCTGTGTCTTGGTCACAGGTGTGTTGTGGTGCATGCTGTGCCTTGGTCACAGGTGTGTTGTGGCGCATGCTGTGCCTTGGTCACAGGTGTTGTGGTGCATGCTGTGTCTTGGTCACAGGTGTTGTGGTGCATGCTGTGTCTTGGTCACAGGTGTGTTGTGGTGCATGCTGTGTCTTGGTCACAGGTGTTGTGGTGCATGCTGTGTCTTGGTCACAGGTGTTGTGGTGCATGCTGTGTCTTGGTCACAGGTGTGAGTTGTCTTTGTTTACAAGGTTCACATACTCCATCTTAATTTCATAACCTTCGCTGGCATTTGGAAGACGTGTGTCACGCTGTTCAGTGGTGCTAGTGTTCTTACTGTTACTAGAGCTGGTCCTGTTATTAATGTTCTTGTTTCTACTATTGCAGCTGCTGCGAGTGTTGCTGCTTTTGCCAGTGTTGCTGCCGTTACCACTGCTGCTTCTGTTGCTACTGCTGTTTCGAGTCTTGTTTCTGCTAGTGCTGTTGTTGTGAGCAAGTTTCTTCCTAGTTGGCTATTGCTGCTTGCAGGAGTACGTAGGTGCAGACGGATGTAGGCACAACAACCTGGCTCATTGCAGCGTGAAATAAAGTTATCTTTTGAAGGCAGGAATCTGTTAATAATATTCCATATACTGAAGATCTATATTGTTACTCAGTGGACTTGTTACGTCTCTGTTTTTCATTGGTCTTAAACATGTCATGTTTTCGTATGGGTCTGCGGTTTTGGAGCCAATCTTTCCAGTATTTTCCAGGTGTAAATTGTGATCTCGCCTGCGCTTCAGAGAGTACAATTTGGGGGAGGATGAGGCGTTGTCAGTTATTTAGGTGCTAAGTAGGTACAGCAGGGGAAAGTTGTGCGCACCTTGACGTGGTGTGCAGCTTCTCCTGCTGTAAATGAGGCTGCTGTTGTACAGCACGATACGTCACACTCCTGGGAGTAGCAGTGCTATATGGAAACTCTCCCATGGCACTTTCCATGGCATGTATCACCATCACCAGTAGCTGCTGCTGCTGCCGCCGCCATCACCACCACCATCACCAACAACACCAACACCACCAACAACACCAACACCACCACCACCACCGTCATCACCACCAACACCACCACCACCACCAACACCGACATCACCAGCACTACCACCAACGCCACCACCACCACCACCAAAACCTCCACCACCACCAACACCACCACCAACACCGCCACCATCACCTCCACCAACACCCCCCTCCACCACCACCTCCCCTCCACCACCACCACTTCCACCAACACCACCACCACTACCTCCAAAACACCACCACCAACACCAGCATCACCACCACCTCCACCAACAACACCACCACCACTTCCTCCACTACCACCACCTCCACCAACACCACCACCACTTCCTCCACTACCACCACCTCCACCAACACCACCGCCACCATCTCCACCAACACCACCGCCGCCACCAACACCACCGCCGCCACCAACACCACCACCTCCACCAACACCATCTCCACCAACACCATCTCCACCAACACCATCTCCACCAACACCATCTCCACCAACACCCTCTCCATCACCACCTCAACAAACACCACCACAACAACAACCACCACCACCAACACCACCACCACAACCACCACCAACAACACCACCACCACAACCACCAACAACACCACCACCAACCACCAACAACACCGCCACCACAACCACCAACACCACCACCAACACCACCACCAACACCACAACCAACACCACAACCAACACCACAACCACCAACACCACCACCACAACAACAACCACCAACTCCACCACCACCACAACAACAACCACCAACTGCACCACCACCACAACAACAACCACCAACTAAACCACCTCCACCACCACCACAACAATAATAACCAATACCACCACCTAAGTCTGCTAGTTGCAAGCATCAACAACCTGATTGACCAGACTGAGGTGAGCATGAGCCCGTGACTCATGTAAACATGACTGGCGCTCAGGGTCATGTTTCTGCTGACTAAACTTGTCTTACTTTCTCCTTCAGGTACGTGGGAGTGAGGGACCCTCCAGTACGTGGGAGTGAGGAAGGTAGGTGGAGGGACCCTTCAGTACGTGGGAGTGAGGAAGGTAGGTGGAGGGACCCTCCAGTACGTGGGAGTGAGGAAGGTAGGTGGAGGGACCCTCCAGTACGTGGGAGTGAGGAAGGTAGGTGGAGGGACCCTCCAGTACGTGGGAGTGAGGAAGGTAGGTGGAGGGACCCTCCAGTACGAGGGAGTGAAGAAGGTAGGTGGAGGGACCCTCCAGTACGTGGGAGTGAGGAAGGTAGGTGGAGGGACCCTTCAGTACGTGGGAGTGAGAAAGGTAGGTGGAGGGACCCTCCAGTACGTGGGAGTGAGAGACCCTCCAGTACGTGGAAGTGAGGAAGGTAGGTGGAGGGACCCTCCAGTACGTGGGAGTGAGAGACCTTCCAGTACGTGGAAGTGAGGAAGGTAGGTGGAGGGACCCTCCAGTACGTGGGAGTGAGAGACCCTCCAGTACGTGGAAGTGAGGAAGGTAGGTTGAGGGACCCTCCAGTACGTGGGAACAAGGAAGGTAGGTTGAGGGATCCTCACTGGAGGGAAGCTGCTACGCTGGTTTTTCTTGTTCTGGTTTGAAGGAGAGAGAGTCCTGGAAGAATTTGTCTCGTCTCCTTTCCCTTGTAGGTTCAGGCAGAAACACCCACGTGTGACCTACTTCAATTAGGTGGGTCCAGGAGCTAGTATTCGCTCCTTTCTAAACACAAATTGGTGAATAAACACAGAAAAGGCGGATGCTCGGCTTAGGGAAGCACAACTCACGCAGTTTGAAGAGAAGGTATGATAGATATTAAGACGTAGGTCGATAGTATAAGGTTTGTCAGGAAACAGGACAAGTGTTTCCTGAAGTGGGTCTTAGTAATATGATGACCCACAGCTGGAGCTTTTGGTCATCTAACCGAGGCCTTCCGCTGGCTTACCCGTCCACCTCTTTAAAAATCATAGTTATGATTATAAGCATTAGGAAAGGATTTTTAGATAGGTATTAAAAGAATTAAGAGCAGTAATGTCGGTCGAGGAAGATGAAGCAGGTCAGTAGTCAGTCGGGATAAATACGAGTGCACTCTGTGCTGTAATTATTTATAAACATTAGCACCGCCGCGGCCACTGGCGACTTGTTGTAAAGGCTTTAAGAGACCGGCAAGTTGAAGAATGAGTCACTTGGTCAACATCTGGGAATCTTTAATGAGAAAACGTTTTTCGCCAAGCCAGTGGCTTTTACACTCCAGTACACCGTTCTTCTCTCTATTGGATTGAGGAAGCTAATAATTCCCTAATGTTGCATAAGTGATTCATTCAATACCTACTTGACCTCTTCCGGGTAAGTCTCTCTGGGCCTCCTGAGTCCTCACCTGTGTATGAATGTATTTATTAAGGCTGGGACAAAACTCTATTTTTTGCCTATACCGATATTCAGTTTTAGTCTGGTTCCGATACCATCAGAATTAGCCTATACCGATTACCATCGATACTCAGATTTAGCGGGATTCCGATATCATCAAAATTTAGTCAGTCTATTGATACCAATACGTTGGCACACACTTATTATTTCTTATATGTGTTAGACTGAAGAAGGCACTGCCTGGCGAAACGTTTCCTCAATAAAGATTCCCAAATGTTGCATAAATGTCTCATTCTTCAATATTAGAACTTGTGTGAGACATCTATTGAGGTACAGCTGCTGAAGGAAGAAGACAACAACAAGAAGTTTTATGCAAATGTTTAAGAAGTATATATTGAAGCCAGTCACAGAGTGCAAACCAACCACTCACTAGAATGGATAATAAGGATATAATAATAATAATAGTAATAATCTTTGTTTTTACAAGTACATATACAAGGTATACAGACCATAGCTGATATCAATAACATACTAGTATATAGAAAGCCGCTTGTTATGCTGAGCAATTCGGGCAAATTAGGTCAATTTTGTCCCAGGATGCGACCCACACCAGTCCACTAACACCCAGGTACCCATTTTATACTGATGGGACCTGGACCCTCACCGTGTGAAGCGAGAGCTTTTGCCACCAGGCCACGGGGCACCGTGGCTTGTATGCACAGGAATCCTGACTAGCAAACTGCGATCAGTGATGAGGATGCCTTCACCAAATTCAACTTCAACAAGAACACACAATGGGATCAAATTAACAATGTCAAACATACTGCGAACATATCTTAAGCAACACGGATCCGAACCAGTGCCTAAAAAAGGATAAACTATGTGGCACTTGAGGTATTCTCAAGGCACATTACCCTAAGGAAAAAGAAGAAATGTATACTGGAGAGAGAGAGATGCTCCTTCTACAGGCGAAGGCGAAGAACAGTCTATCTGGAATATGGAAGGAGGCACTGGCTAGAGAAATAGAAACTATCAAACTTAAGGGAATCATACAGGGTCCAGGAGAGACAGAACTTAGAGCAATAAATGAAATTGAAAGATATCCTACCAGAAAAAACTACTCTGACCAGGACAGCAGGTCTCTTGAGGATACACGTTTTAATGTTTTCAGCCGTATCTGTGATCGACCCCCGGACCTCAGTGTGTGAGCTGATTGCGCTAGCGATCCAGCTACGGGACACCCATGTAAAACAAAGATATATAAATTGAAAGTTCTGGAGAAGGTACAAAGAGCTTTTGTTATTGAGAGTTCTTAAAATCCTTTCCAGGTGTACATTCTGGGACGCAGGTGAGAAAGGTCACTTACACCTGGAGTGTACTGGAGGGACTGATATTTTTTATAAACACACCAGCCGTCTCCCACATAGGCAAGGTGACCCTGAAAAAAAAAAAAAAATTTCTTCTTTTTTACATTTAGTAATTTACAAAGGAGAAGGGGTTACTAGCCCCTTGCTCCCGGCATTTTAGTCGCCTCTTACGACACGCATGGCTTACAGAGGAAGGGCTCTTCTCCACTTGCCATGGAGTTGTAAATCTGTATACAGAAGTTTTTTCCAATTAAGAGTAGTAGACATGGTAGATTGTGTATGCTACTGTCAGTGCAGAGTTGGTAATATTAAACCCCTCGAAGCCATTCCTGAAGAGTTTAAGTGTGATACTTATGACAGACTACTTGTCCCGAGCCTCATCAGCCTGGTTGACTAGGCGGGGTCTGAAACCTGTAGCAGCAACAATCTGGTTGACCGGGCAAGCACCACACGAGCCTAGCCCAAGGCCGGGCCCTGCGAGTAGAAAAACTCTCGGAACTCATCAAAGGTATAACAGGGCCGTTATCCTTAAGCCTTTCATGTGAGTTCATAGGATAAACACAGGAAAGACTTCCCACTGTCCATATCGAGGCTAACTACTGAGAAACACCATCTACACTCAGTCTACCTCCAATACTGTCGAGATAGTACAGGTTAGAAGAGTGATAAGCAGAAGGCAGGTGTGGGGATCTGCAGGTATGGTGAGGTAGGACAGGTGAGGAGCTGGTCCACTCCCCCGCTATTCAGGAGTTGATGGTTATTACACTCCTGTGAGAGGTCTTGTAAACAAACTTGTGGTAGTGAGGAACCTGTATCATCTTGGTGGAGAGAGAGAGAGAGAGAGAGAGAGAGAGAGGGAGAGAGAGAGAGAGAGGGAGGGAGGGAGGGAGAGAGAGAGGGAGAGAGAGGGAGGGAGGGGTGGGAAGGATAAAAGGGAGGATCTGAGTGGGAGAGGGTGGACTGTGTATGGGAGGACTTGAAGTGTGTATGGAAAGGGTTGAAATGTGAATAGGAAGGGTTGGACTTCGTATGGGACGGGGCGGACTGTGTGTAATGGTGAGGTGTATATGGGAGGAGATGGGAAGAGTCATTAAGATTCACCTGTACAGCAGCATCAAGAATACTGTCATTTCTAACGTTAAGTACGATATTTACTTAGCACAGTTCAGGTGAGTCTACTTCCAAGTTGAACTGTGATGGTGGTAGAGCCCTCAAAACCGATCACAGGTATGCCACAGTCTGTATATATTGAGAGAGATATACAGCTCTCAGAATATATACCCCTACATAAGAAGGAACACTGCAGCAGGCCTACTGGCCCATGCGAGGCAGGTCCAAGTCTCCTACCGGCTTAAGCCAATGACCCAACCTAGTCAGGTCAGCTCATATCCACTTATGGAGCACGGGGCATCAGACCTATTAACACAAGCTAGTCAGGTCCAACACACCCACTCATGTATTTAACCTATTTTTAAAACTACATAACGTTTTAGCTTCAATAACGGTACTCAGAGTTTGTTCCACTCATCCACAACTCTATTACCAAACCAGTGCTTTCCTATATCCTTCCTGAATCTGAATTTTTCAAACTTGAAATCACTGCTGCGAGTCTTGTCTTGGCTAGATAATTTTAGCACGCTATTTACATTTCCTTTATTTATTCCTGTTTTCCATTTATACACCTCAATCACATCCGGAAGCCAGCTTTATGAAGAATTAGACACATGTGCAACATCTGGGTATCTACTTGTAGACGTTTCACCATCCAGTGGCTTTATTAATACAAATTCAAGGACATAATAGGAAGACTGTAGAACTACGTATATACAAAAGTCCCTCAACCTTGGAGTTGGAAGTCTTCAAGACTACGATACTCTTCAACTCCAAGGCTGAGGGACTGATTACCTCGTCTTTAGTATATGTTTCTACAGTCTTCCCACTCTGTGCTTTTATTGTACTGATAAAGCCACTGGAGGGCGAAACGTCTATAATAAAGATACCCAGATGTTGCACATGTGTCTAATTCATCTTGGTATTGTGTACCATTCATGTGCAGCTTCAATACTGTCATCATTGTGCGTGTAGGAGGGCGCTAGGTAGCAAGGTTGAAACACGCTCAAGCGGGTGTAGGAGGGTGCTAGGTAGCAAGGTTGAAATACGCTCAAGCGGGTGTAGGAGGGCGCTAGGTAGCAAGGTTGAAACACGCTCAAGCGGGTGTAGGAGGGCGCTAGGTAGCAAGGTTGAAACACGCTCAAGCGGGTGTAGGAGAGCGCTAGGTAGCAAGGTTGAAACACGCTCAAGCGGGTGTAGGAGGGCGCTAGGTAGCAAGGTTGAAACACGCTCAAGCGGGTGTAGGAGGGCGCTAGGTAGCAAGGTTGAAACACGCTCAAGCGGGTGTAGGAAGCGCTAGGTAGCAATGTTGAAACACGCTCAAGCGGGTGTAGGAGGGTGCTAGGTAGCAAGGTTGAAACACGCTCAAGCGGGTGTAGGAGGACGCTAGGTAGCAAGGTTGAAACACGCTCAAGCGGGTGTAGGAGGGTGCTAGGTAGCAAGGTTGAAACACGCCTCAAGCGGGTGTAGGAGGGTGCTAGGTAGCAAGGTTGAAACACGCTCAAGCGGGTGTAGGAGGACGCTAGGTAGCAAGGTTGAAACACGCTCAAGCGGGTGTAGGAGGGTGCTAGGTAGCAAGGTTGAAACACGCTCAAGCGGGTGTAGGAGGGTGCTAGGTAGCAAGGTTGAAACACGCTCAAGCGGGTGTAGGAGGGTGCTAGGTAGCAAGGTTGAAACACGCTCAAGCGGGTGTAGGAGGGCGCTAGGTAGCAAGGTTGAAACACGCTCAAGCGGGTGTAGGAGGGTGCTAGGTAGCAAGCACGCTCAAGCGGGTGTAGGAGGGCGCTAGGTAGCAAGCACGCTCAAGCGGGTGTAGAAGGGCGCTAGGTAGCAAGCACGCTCAAGCGGGTGTAGGAGGACGCTAGGTAGCAAGGTTGAAACAAGCACGCTCAAGCGGGTGTAGGAGGGCGCTAGGTAGCAAGCACGCTCAAGCGGGTGTAGGAGGGCGCTAGGTAGCAAGCACGCTCAAGCGGGTGTAGGAGGGCGCTAGGTAGCAAGGTTGAAACACGCTCAAGCGGGTGTAGGAGGGCGCTAGGTAGCAAGCACGCTCAAGCGGGTGTAGGAGGGCGCTAGGTAGCAAGGTTGAAACACGCTCAAGCGGATGTAGGAGGGCGCTAGGTAGCAGGTTGAAACAAGCACGCTCAAGCGGGTGTAGGAGGGCGCTAGGTAGCAAGGTTGAAACAAGCACGCTCAAGCGGGTGTAGGAGGGCGCTAGGTAGCAGGTTGAAACAAGCACGCTCAAGCGGGTGTAGGAGGGCGCTAGGTAGCAAGGTTGAAACAAACACGCTCAAGCGGGTGTAGGAGGGCGCTAGGTAGCAAGGTTGAAACAAGCACGCTCAAGCGGGTGTAGGAGGGCGCTATGTAGCAAGGTTGAAATACGCTCAAGCGGGTGTAGGAGGGCGCTAGGTAGCAGGTTGAAACAAGCACGCTAGCGGTGTAGGAGGGCGCTAGGTAGCAGGTTGAAACAAACACGCTCAAGCGGGTGTAGGAGGGCGCTAGGTAGCAAGGTTGAAACAAGCACGCTCAAGCGGGTGTAGGAGGGCGCTAGGTAGCAAGGTTGAAACAAGCACGCTCAAGCGGGTGTAGGAGGGCGCTAGGTAGCAAGGTTGAAACAAGCACGCTCAAGCGGGTGTAGGAGGGCGCTAGGTAGCAAGGTTGAAACAAACACGCTCAAGCGGGTGTAGGAGGCGCTAGGTAGCAAGGTTGAAACAAGCACGCTCAAGCGGGTGTAGGAGGCGCTAGGTAGCAAGGTTGAAACAACACGCTCAAGCGGGTGTAGGAGGGGCTAGGTAGCAGGTTGAAACAAGCACGCTCAAGCGGGTGTAGGAGGGCGCTAGGTAGCAGGTTGAAACAAGCACGCTCAAGCGGGTGTAGGAGGGTGCTAGGTAGCAGGTTGAAACAAGCACGCTCAAGCGGGTGTAGGAGGGCGCTAGGTAGCAGGTTGAAACAAGCACGCTCAAGCGGGTGTAGGAGGGCGCTAGGTAGCAGGTTGAAAGCACGCTCAAGCGGGTGTAGGAGGGCGCTAGGTAGCAAGGTTGAAACACGCTCAGCGGGTGTAGGAGGGGCTAGGTAGCAAGGTTGAAACACGCTCAAGCGGGTGTAGGAGGGCGCTAGGTAGCAAGGTTGAAACACGCTCAAGCGGGTGTAGGAGGGCGCTAGGTAGCAGGTTGAACACGCTCAGCGGGTGTAGGAGGGCGCTAGGTAGCAAGGTTGAAACACGCTCAAGCGGGTGTGGAGGCGCTAGGTAGCAAGGTTGAAACACGCTCAAGCGGGTGTAGGAGGGCGCTAGGTAGCAAGGTTGAAACACGCCAAGCGGGTGTAGGAAAGCGCTAGGTAGCAATGTTGAAACACGCTCAAGCTGGGTGTAGGAGGGTGCTAGGTAGCAAGGTTGAAACACGCTCAAGCGGGTGTAGGAGGACGCTAGGTAGCAAGGTTGAAACACGCTCAAGCGGGTGTAGGAGGGTGCTAGGTAGCAAGGTTGAAACACGCTCAAGCGGGTGTAGGAGGTGCTAGGTAGCAAGGTTGAACACGCTCAAGCGGGTGTAGGAGGGCGCTAGGTAGCAGGTTGAAACAAGCACGCTCAAGCGGGTGTAGGAGGGCGCTAGGTAGCAGGTTGAAACAAGCACGCTCAAGCGAAGTCTGTGCTCACCAGCACCAAAAACTAGTCTCACTTCGTAGATAATTATGGTAAATTGTGATGACCTGGCCACGGCGTTGCTGACCTCCCTGGGTGAGTAGAAACTGATGTGATGGTATGACTTGGTGGAGGTAGAAAGGCAGTTTGTGGAGGCAGGAATGCAGTCTGTGGAGGCAGGAAGGCAGTCAGTGGAGGCAGGAAGGCAGTCAGTGGAGGCAGGAAGGCAGTCTGTGGAGGCAGGAAGGCAGTCAGTGGAGGCAGGAAGGCAGTTTGTGGAAGCATGAAGGCAGTTTGTGGAGGCGGGAAGGCAGTTTGTGGAGGCGGTAAGGCAGTTTGTGGAGGCGGGAAGGCAGTATGTGGAGGCGGGAAGGCAGTATGTGGAGGCGGGAAGGCAGTATGTGGAGGCGGGAAGGCAGTCTGTGGAGGCAGGAATGCAGTATGTGGAGGCGGGAAGGCAGTCTGTGGAGGCAGGAAGGCAGTGTGTGGAGGCAGGAAGGCAGTGTGTGGAGGCAGGAAGGCAGTGTGTGGAGGCAGGAAGGCAGTGTGTGGAGGCAGGAAGGCAGTGTGTGGAGGCAGGAAGGCAGTGTGTGGAGGCAGGAAGGCAGTTTGTGGAGGCAGGAAGGCAGTCAGTGGTTGAAAACTCGCGGCGTAGAAGTTGTGTGCAAAGAGATAGACATCCAGACACTTGTGTTGAGACAGACATCCAGACACTTGTGTTGATACAGACATCCAGACACTTGTGTTGAGACAGACATCCAGACACTTGTGGATTGGAACAGACATCCAGACACTGTGTTGAACAGACATCCAGACACTTGTGTTGGAAGACAGACATGGTGGCAGACACATTCGTGTGTGAGACAGACATCCAGACACTTGTGTTGAGACAGACATCCAGACACTTGTGTTGAGACAGACATCCAGACACTTGTGTTGAAAACTCAGCAGTGACAGTCCAGACACTTGTGTTGAGACAGACATCCAGACACTTGTGTTGAGACAGACATCCAGACACTTGTGTTGAGACAGCATCAGACACTGGGGACGACATCAGACACTTGTGTTGAGACAGACATCCAGACACTTGTGTTGAGACAGACATCCAGACACTTGTGTTGAGACAGACATCCAGACACTTGTGTTGAGACAGACATCCAGACACTTGTGTTGATACAGACATCCAGACACTTGTGTTGAGACAGACATCCAGACACTTGTGTTGAAAGACATCCAGACACTTGTGTTGAGACAGACATCCAGACACTTGTGTTGAGACAGACATCCAGACACTTGTGTTGAGACAGACATCCAGACACTTGTGTTGAGACAGACATCCAGACACTTGTGTTGAGACAGACATCCAGACACTTGTGACAGACATCCAGACACTTGTGTTGAGACAGACATCCAGACACTTGTGTTGAGACAGACATCCAGACACTTGTGTTGAGACAGACATCCAGACACTTGTGTTGAGACAGACATCCAGACACTTGTGTTGAGACAGACATCAGACACTTGTGTTGAACAGACATCAGACACTTGTGTTGAGACAGACATCCAGACACTTGTGTTGAGACAGACATCCAGACACTTGTGTTGAGACAGACATCCAGACACTTGTGTTGAGACAGACATCCAGACACTTGTGTTGAGACAGACATCCAGACACTTGTGTTGAGACACATCAGACACTTGTGTTGAACAGACATCAGACACTTGTGTTGAACAGACATCCAGACACTTGTGTTGAGACAGACATCCAGACACTTGTGTTGAGACAGACATCCAGACACTTGTGTTGAGACAGACATCCAGACACTTGTGTTGAGACAGACATCCAGACACTTGTGTTGAGACAGACATCCAGACACTTGTGTTGAGACAGACACCCAGACACTTGTGTTGAACAAACATCAGACACTTGTGTTGAGACAGACATCCAGACACTTGTGTTGAGACAGACATCCAGACACTTTGTTGAGACAGACATCCAGACACTTGTGTTGAACAGACATCAGACACTTGTGTTGAGACAGACATCCAGACACTTGTGTTGGAGACGAGACAATCCAGACACTTGTGTTGAGACAGACATCCAGACACTTGTGTTGAGACAGACATCCAGACACTTGTGTTGAGACAGACATCCAGACACTTGTGTTGAGACAGACATCCAGACACTTGTGTTGAGACAGACATCCAGACACTTGTGTTGAGACAGACATCCAGACACTTGTGTTGAGACAGACATCCAGACACTTGTGTTGAGACAGGCATCCAGACACTTGTGTTGAGACAGACATCCAGACACTTATTGTGGAGTGTTTACTCAGGAAATTCATAAAACTTTCTAAGTTTATTTCTCTATATTTAAAATGTTTTCCCAGTCTTGCTGGAGAGAGATTAAGCAAGTTCTTCCCTCCCATAGGTTCAGTTAGGTTCAATATCCCAGTACCTGGCCCATGGCCGGGCTCTGAGAGTAGTAAGACTCTCGAAACTCATCAAAGGTACCCAGTTTTGTCCCCAGGATGCGACCCACACCAGTCAACTAACACCCAGGTACCTCTTTTACTGATAGGTGAACAGGGACTGCAAATGCCTTAAGGAGACACGTCCTGTTTCCAGCCGTACCGGGGATCGACCCCTGGATCTCAGTGTGAGCTGAGTGCACTAGCAATCAAGCTACGGTAAGGGACACCCTGAACGTCCCGTAATTCTTCGTCTCAACCTGTAGAGGAATTTCTCTCTGCGTCTTCTCACTTCTTAATTGTAATAATATGGATCACACTTTTAATAATGCCAGTGAGCTCGTCCTCTCCACACAGTTATACTCACCCAAAAATCCTTTTCCTCGAGTGAGGTTTGTAGTCTCTGGCCCCCTAGACTGTACTTCGTCTGCGGTCTTCTTTGCCCTTCCCCAATCTTCATGACTTTGCACTTGGTGGGGTTGAACTCTAGGAGCCAGTTTCTGGACCAGGCCTTCAGCCTGTCCCGATCCCTTTGTAGTTCTTCCTGGTCCTCGTCCGATTGAATTCTTCTCATCAACTTCAGATCATCTACAAACAGGGACACTTCTGAGTCTATTCCTTCCGTCATGTCGTTCACAAATACCAGAAACAGCACCGGTCCTAGGACTGACCCCTGTTGAACCCCGCTCGTCACAGGCGCCCACTCTGACACCTCGTCACGTACCATGACTCGCTGTAGTCTTCCCGACAGGTATTCACTGATCCATTACAGTGCCTTCTCTGTTATCCCTGCCTGGTCCTCTCTTTTGCACTAATCTCTTGCGTGGAACTGTGTCAAACGCCTTCTTACAGTCCAAGAAAACGCAATCTACCCACCCCTCTCTCTCTTGTCTTATTGCTGTCACCTGTCACAGAACTCCAGTATGTTTGTGACACAGGATTTCCCGTCCCTGAAACCGTGTTGGCTATTGTTAAGCTCATTCGTTTCTAGGTGCTCCACCACTCTTCTGATAATCTTCTCCATGACTTTGCATACTATACATGTCAGTGACACTGGTCTGTAGTTTAATGCTTCGTGTCTGTCTCATTTTTTAAAAATTGGGACTACATTTGCTGTCTTCCATACCTCAGGTAGTCGTCCTGTTTCGATAGATGTGTTGAATATTGTTGTTAGTGGTACATATAGCACCTCTGCTCCCTCTCTCAGGACCCATGGAGAGATGTTATCCGGCCCCATCGTTTTTGAGGTATCTAGCTCACTTAGCAGCCTCTTCACTTCTTCCTCGGTTGTATGTATTGTGTCCAACACTTGGTGTACCCCACCTCTCCGTCTTTCTGGAGTCCCTTCTGTCTCCTCTGTGAACACTTCTTTGAATCTCATGTTGAGCTCCTCACACACTTCGTGGGCATTTCTTGTGATCTCTCCTCCTTCCTTCCTCAGTCTGATTACCTGGTCCTTGACTGTTGTTTTCATCCTGATGTGGCTGTACAACAGCTTCGGGTCAGATTTGGCTTTCGCTGCTATGTCATTTTCGTATTGTCTTTGGGCATCCTTTCTTACCTGTGCATATTCATTTCTGGGTCTACGACCGCTCTCCTTATTCTCCTTGGTCCTTTACCTTCTATACTTCTTCCATTCTCTGGTACACTTGGTTTTTGCCTCTCTACACTTTTGGGTGAACCAAGGGCTCATCCTGGCCTTCTTGTTATTTCTGTTACCCTTGGGTACAAACCTCTCCTCAGCTTCCTTGCATATTGTCACATATTCCATCATCTCATTTACAGACTTCTCTGCCAGTTCTCTGTCCCACTGAACCCCGTGTAGGAAATTCTTCATGCCTGTGTAGTTCTCTCTCTTGTAGTTTGGCTTCATTCATCCTGCCCTTCCTGCTTCCCTCTCCCTTTGTAACTCTGTATATTCGAAGCTCAGAACCACGTGGTCACTGGCCCCGAGGCGTCTTTCATATGTGATGTCCTCAATATCTGCACTACTCAAGGTGAATAATAGGTCCAGTCTTGCTGGTTCATCCTCTCCTCTCTCTCTGGTAGTGTCCCTTACGTGTTGGTACATGAAATTTTCCAGTACCATCTTAGCCCTCCACGTCTCTTGGCCCCCATGTGTGTGTGTGTGTTGCCAATTTGCTAACATATTTACCAAACTTGAAAATTGTTGCACTCTGCAATAATTGGAAAATTGATCTTCTTGTTGTCTTGAAACTTTTATCATTGTTGTCTTATTTTCCTCAAAGAAAGTTTTTGCTTTGATTATGGAATAAGTTAATTTTAATTGACAAATTTTATTAAAGGTAATGTTTTCCATGCAATAACTCGAGAATGCTTCGTCCGATCAGCTTCAAACCGTAAATACTGATGTAACTTACTTTGAGAGCATTTCTTTTGATTTTGTGTGGGTGTTAATTTTCTAATTGTATTAAAAGAAATGCAAAAAAATTAACACTTTTTTATGATATGGTTTGTGAGGTCATCCCATCATTCTCAAACATTCAACATCCATAACATGATGTTGAATGATCATACATCATGTGATCATCCTCAAACATTGAACATCCAGAACTTAGTAATGTATCATGTTAGCTGCTTCAGAGAGCGAGGATGTATTTTGGGACAGAGGTCTCTGTGGAACACCCAGAGAACGTCTCTTCAGAACTGATGATTTTTAGTACAAGTTTCTGGGTTGTGTAGGCGCCCAATTTCCCATTTTTTATTGAAGATATTAAGATATGAAGTTTTCATGTGATAACTAATGTAAATTAGGTAGCTTGAAGGTTCCATGTGATAACTAGTGTAAATTAGGAAGCTTGAAGGTTCCATGTGATAACTAGTGTAAATTAGGAAGCTTGAAGGTTCCATGTGATAACTAGTGTAAATTATGATGAATGAATTCAGATCTGTACTAATTCACTAAGGTAGAGAGGGCTGGGCTTAACCAAAACGGGGATGAGTTTCTTGGATCGAAGAGGGACTGAAAAAAGCAAAAAGCCACAATGCCGTGACTGGAACAATACACAGATAACCCACACACAGGAGAGAGAAATTTATGACGACGTTTCGGTCCGAGTTGGACCATTTACAAGTTACACTGACACACGAAGGTGAGGGAACCAGTTTATATAGATGGGACAAAGAGAGGAAGAAAGAAGTGGAGAAGTAGTGACAGAGGTCCAAGTTAGACCGAAACGTCGTCACAAGCTTCGCTCTGTCCTATGTGCGGATTATTTGTGTATTGTGACTGAAACTAATCCACCTATTGTTGAAACTGTATTTACCCTCGTCCGATTGTGTGTTGGGTTGCTTAGGACCAGTGTGTATGTAGGTCTGAGCTCCAAGTTGTGGTATACCTGGAGAGGGTTTTGGGGGTCAACGCCCCCTCGGCCCGGTCTGTGACCAGGCCGTTATGTTCTGTATCAGCTTCTCATTATCTATGAATATAAGTTCAAGGGTATACTAGTCTGGTTGGTTCCACTACTTGTTGACTTAAGAGTCACGTTAGTTCCCCTGTTTTCTAATATATTATTTTTCCCCTATAATCCACCTTGTCCATAGGGCAAAAAATAAACTTGATATTGGGAGACAGGGAAGCTCAGGCGCCTCTTAAGGTGAATTTACCAGAGTCTTTATAGTTCACTTTGTGGTTTTAGTCCGAGTTGCCTCTGGGGACTTTCTCTTATTACAGTGTTTGGTACATTCTTCCTGTTTTGGTGTTTTAAAGTGAAATTCCCAAGCAAGATGGTGTTTGGTGCCTGTGAGTAGGATTCCTGTGAGTAGGATTCCTGTGAGTAGGATTCCTGTGAGTAGGATTTCTGTGAGTAGGATGGTTGTTAGTAGGATGGTTGTGAGAAGGACAGTTGTGAGAAATATAGTTGTCAGTGGGATGAGTAAGAAAATTCTGTTTGTTATAACCTCTTCACCACCAAATATTGTCGGGGTCCACCTGGGCGTTACCCAGGTGGACCGGTCCCAGACCAAGCCTCCTGGTTGATCAAGGCCTGATCAACCAGGCTGTTACTCCTGGCCGCACGCAGTTCAACTTACGAGCCACAGCCCAGCTGGTCAGGAACTGACTTGAGGAACTTATCAACTTTCCTCTTGAAGACAGGGGAAATGTTGGTAATCCTTAAGTATGATGGGAGGCTGTTGAAAAGTCTTGGGCCTCTTACATTTATTGTGTTAAATCTTAGTTTCGTGATGGCCCCTGCTGTTCCTTGGAGGTGTTTTGATCTGTCAACCGAACCCCTTACTCTTGAGATTGAGTTGTGTGTGCAGATTTGGAAGCATCCCAACAAGACTTCACTGGTTGATGTCAGTTGCTTCTGGTAGGATATCTTTCAATTTCATTTATTGCTCTAAGTTCTGTCTCTCCTGGATCCTGTATGATTCCCTTAACTTAAGTTTGATGGTTTCTATTTCTCTAGCCAATGCCTCCTTCCGTATTCCAGATAGACTGGCCCCTTTGAGAAGCTCAGTGATTCTTCGCCTTCGCCTGTAGAAGGAGCATCTCTCTCTCTCCAGTATACATTTCTTCTTTTTCCTTAGGGTGATGTGCCTTGAGCATACCTCAAGTGCCACATAGTTGATCCTTTTTAGGCACTGGTTCGGATCCGTGTTCGCAGTATGTTTGACATTGTTAATTTGATCCCATTGTGTGTTCTTGTTGAAGTTGAATTTGGTGAAGGCATCCTCATCACTGATCGCATTTTGCTAGTCAGGATTCCTGTGCATACAAGCCACGGTGCCCCGTGGCCTGGTGGCAAAAGCTCTCGCTTCACACGGTGAGGGTCCAGGTTCGATTCCCGGAGAGGGTTGAAACATTGGGCGTGTTTCCTTACACCGGTTGTCTATGTTCACCCATCAGTATAAAATGGGTACCTGGGTGTTAGTGGACTGGTGTGGGTCGCATCCTGGGACAAAATTGACCTAATTTGCCCGAAATGCTCTGCATAACAAGCGGCTTTCTATATACTAGTATGTTATTGATATCAGCTATGGTCTGTATACCTTGTACATGTACATGTAGAAATAAAGATATATTATTATTATTAGATTAGGTTGTGATCCTAATTAATTATCTTTGATACTGTTATATATTGTACCAGATCATCATTATTAGTGGAAAGGTCTAGCGTATTTTCTAGTCTTACACAGTAGCTCATGTGTTTGAAATTCTTCCCTGGAAAACTAGGAAACAATCACAGGTGTTTAATGGGTTTATAACAGGTATACACTAGGTATATTACAGGTGTTTCACAGGTAGGGGCTCCCGTCTCCCCATGCTCTATTATGGCCTCGCCTCCTTCATACCAGAAGATTTATAAGTGGAGTAAATGTTTACTGTGGAACTTTAAGTAAGACCGGGATCACCTTGACGCTCTCACCATTGTTGGTGTGTATGATGGTAACGAATACACCAGTGTTGGTGTGTATGATGGTAACGAATACACCAGTGTTGGTGTGTATGATGGTAACGAATACACCAGTGTTGGTGTGTGTGATGGTAACGAATACACCAGTGTTGGTGTGTATGATGGTAACTAATATAGCAGTGTTGGTGTGTATGATGGTAACTAATACACCAGTGTTGGTGTGTATGATGGTAACTAATACACCAGTGTTGGTGTGTATGATGGTAACTAATACACCAGTGTTGGTGTGTATGATGGTAACTAATACACCATTGTTGGTGTGTATGATGGTAACTAATATAGCAGTGTTGGTGTGTATGATGGTAACTAATACACCAGTGTTGGTGTGTATGATGGTAACTAATACACCAGTGTTGGTGTGTGTGATGGTAACTAATACACCAGTGTTGGTGTGTGATGGTAACTAATACACCAGTGTTGGTGTGTATGATGGTAACTAATACACCAGTGTTGGTGTGTATGATGGTAACTAATACACCAGTGTTGGTGTGTGTGATGGTAACTAATACACAGTGTTGGTGTGTGTGATGGTAACTAATACACCAGTGTTGGTGTGTTGATGGTAACTAATACACCAGTGTTGGGTGTATGATGGTAACTAATACACCATGTTGTTAAGTGTGTGTGATGGTAACTAATACACCAGTGTTGGTGTGTATGATGGTAACTAATACACCAGTGTTGGTGTGTTGATGGTAACTAATACACCAGTGTTGGTGTGTGATGGTAACTAATAACAGTGTTGGTGTGTATGATGGTAACTAATACACCAGTGTTGGTGTGTATGATGGTAACTAATACACCAGTGTTGGTGTGTTGATGGTAACTAATACACCAGTGTTGGTGTGTGATGGTAACTAATACACCAGTGTTGGTGTGTTGATGGTAACTAATACACCAGTGTTGGTGTGTATGATGGTAACTAATAACAGTGTTGGTGTGTTGATGGTAACTAATACACCATGTTGGTGTGTGTGATGGTAACTAATACACCAGTGTTGGTGTGTTGATGGTAACTAATACACCAGTGTTGGTGTGTGTGATGGTAACTAATACACCAGTGTTGGTGTGTTGATGGTAACTAATACACCAGTGTTGGTGATGATGGTAACTAATCACCAGTGTTGGTGTTGATGGTAACTAATACACCAGTGTTGGTGTGTTGATGGTAACTCTACACCAGTGTTGGTGTGTTGATGGTAACTAATACACCAGTGTTGGTGTTGATGGTAACTAATACACCAGTGTTGGTGTGTTGATGGTAACTAATACACCAGTGTTGGTGTGTATGATGGTAACTAATAACCAGTGTTGGTGTGTTGATGGTAACTAATACACCAGTGTTGGGTGTAGATGGTAACTAATACACCAGTGTTGGTGTTTGATGTAACTAATACACCAGTGTTGGTGTATGATGTAACAATACCAGTGTTGGTGTGATGGTAACTAATACCAGTGTTGTGTGTGATGGTAACTATCCCAGTGTTGGTGTGTGATGGTAACTAATACACCAGTGTTGGTGTGTTGATGGTAACTAATACACCAGTGTTGGTGTGTGATGGTAACTAATACACCAGTGTTGGTGTGTGATGGTAACTAATACACCAGTGTTGGTGTGTTGATGGTAACTAATACACCAGTGTTGGTGTGTTATGAGTAACTAATACACCAGTGTTGGTGTGTTGATGGTAACTAATACACCATGTTGGTGTATGATGGTAACTAATACACCAGTGTTGGTGTGTATGATGGTAACTAATACACCATGTTGGTGTGTATGATGGTAACTAATACACCATGTTGAGTGTATGATGGTAACTAATACACCAGTGTTGGTGTGTGTGATGGTAACTAATACACCAGTGTTGGTGTGTGTGATGGTAACTAATACACCAGTGTTGGTGTGTGTGATGGTAACTAATACACCAGTGTTGGTGTGTGATGGTAACTAATACACCAGTGTTGGTGTGTGATAACTAATACACCAGTGTTGGTGTGTGTGATGGTAACTAATACACCAGTGTTGGTGTGTGATGGTAACTAATACACCAGTGTTGGTGTGTGTGATGGTAACTAATACACCAGTGTTGGTGTGATGATGGTAACTAATACACATGTTGGTGTATGATGGTAACTAATACACCATGTGTTGGTGTGTTGATGGTAACTAATACACCAGTGTTGGTGTGTATGATGGTAACTAATACACCAGTGTTGGTGTGTGATGGTAACCTATAACTACCAGTGTTGGTGTGTGATGGTAACTAATACACCAGTGTTGGTGTGTATGATGGTAACTAATACACCAGTGTTGGTGTGTATGATGGTAACTAATACACCAGTGTTGGTGTGTATGATGGTAACTAATACACCATTGTTGGTGTGTATGATGGTAACTAATACACCAGTGTTGGTGTGTATGATGGTAACTAATACACCAGTGTTGGTGTGTGTGATGGTAACTAATACACCAGTGTTGGTGTGTGTGATGGTAACTAATACACCATTGTTGGTGTGTGTGATGGTAACTAATACACCAGTGTTGGTGTGTGATGGTAACTAATACACCAGTGTTGGTGTGTGATGGTAACTAATACACCAGTGTTGGTGTGTATGATGGTAACTAATACACCAGTGTTGGTGTGTATGATGTAACTAATACACCAGTGTTGGTGTGATGATGGTAACTAATACACCAGTGTTGGTGTGTATGATGGTAACTAATACACCAGTGTTGGTGTGTGATGGTAACTAATACACCATGTGTTGGTGTGTATGATGGTAACTAATAACCAGTGTTGGTGTATGATGGTAACTAATACACCAGTGTTGGTGTATGATGGTAACTAATACACCAGTGTTGGTGTGATGTGTAACTAATACACCATGTTGGTGTGTATGATGGTAACTAATAACCAGTGTTGGTGTGTTGATGGTAACTAATACACCAGTGTTGGTGTGTATGATGGTAACTAATACACCAGTGTTGGTGTTGATGTAACTAATACCATGTTGTTGTATGATGGTAACTAATCACCATTGTTGGTGTGTGATGGTAACTAATACACCAGTGTTGGTGTGTATGATGGTAACTAATCACCATTGTTGGTGTGTATGATGGTAACTAATACACCAGTGTTGGTGTATGATGGTAACTAATATAGCAGTGTTGGTGTGTATGATGGTAACTAATACACCAGTGTTGGTGTGTATGATGGTAACATCACCATGTGAACCTTTCCTTCATGTGGAACCTCTCTCCATATGAACCTTCCCTCCATGTGAACTTTGCTTCCATGTGAACCTTCCCTCTATGTGAACTTTGCCTCCATGTGAACCTTCCCTCCATGTGAACTTTGCCTCCATGTGAACTTTGCCTCCATGTGAACCTTCCCTCCATGTGAACTTTGCCTCCATGTGAACCTTCCCTCCATGTGAACTTTGCCTCCATGTGAACCTTCCCTCCATGTGAACCCTCTGTTACAAAATGACGCCCTTCTAGCATCCAGCCTGTTACTGGGCTTTTGCAACAAAGTCAGTATACTGGTCCAGTTATCCGACATATTATCATAGGATCTCAACTGAGAGGATACTAACCAAAGAAATATATTTAAAATGTTTATTAACAAAGTTAGAATATCTAGGGTATCAAATTAAATATAAATACGTATACTGAAGATATTAATTAGGAGGTTAGCTCCTACACTTCTCATAAATTATTATTGTGCTGAAGGCACATATATCTTAATGGCTCTTAAGTACCATCTGGTACAATGTCAGCAAATATAAACAATTCTAATATTTACAAGTAAGTATATTAATGTGTGTATGTGTGCTCCAGGTAACTCTTTAAGACTCGACTCGAACAGTGACCGACTGAACGTCTTCTCATAAGCTAGCTTCTCTAACAAACTGACAATCAGAACAGCTTGATTGTACAGTAAAAATGACAAATTCTCCGAACAGCAATATTTCAAGCAACAACAACAACAGCGTCAGGAACAAGGAGATAGAAAAACGACCCTAACTGGGGACCATCAACAGATCCTCCATAATAGTCACAAAACTCCGTTATTACTGAATCTAAGTTCAGCATAACCCAAATCCCCGACTGTGACGGTGCACAGATGCCTCAACGAATTAGGTCAAGAGCTATAGCTAGAGACCTGAGTTATCTCAGTGTGTTAATGTGACACACAACTCAGTAAAACGTCGAAATCACTAAGTCTAGGCTATTCTCTGTGAACAGAGTTACACAGAGTCCAGAGAAGTATGTTTCGTCTCACCACCGAACACATACTCTACCAAACAGTCTAAATGACGAGGAAACAAGCAGAGACAAGAGCGAGGTGTTACTCCAACGAGAGTCAGCAGGGTAGAGAGGACGATGAAGGACCAGCAGCCCTCCCACAGGTGTGATCGCGCCACTCAGTCACGTGACTCGCCTGGCTCCTGCCCAGCAACTCCAGAAAGCCGGCAGTATAACAAGCGAAGTGTTTGTTAGAGGTAGTTTGCCAACTCAAGACTCTCAAACAATGAGCACAATAGTGTAAATGTTACATCCTACCTAATAAAATAGCTAAGTCAAATAATAATATAAAGCAAGATGTAAACGATTTAGCTATTATCGAAAATATCAGCATTATAAAATTATAAGAAAGGGAAATACATATAATACATCATATCAACATGTATATACATTGGGGCCCATTCTGGGGTCGCAATACCCTCCATGTGAACTTTGCCTCCATGTGGACCTGCCCTCCATGTGAACCTTCCTTCCATGTGAATCTTCTTTCCATGTGAACCCCTCCACGTGAACCTTACCTCCATGTGAACCTTCCCTCCATGTGGACCTTCCCTCCATGTGAACCTTCCCTCCATGTGGACCTTCCCTCCATGTGAACCTTCCATACCCGTGAACCTTCCCTCCATGTGAACCTTCCCTCCATGTGAACCTTCCCTTCACGTGAACGTTCCCTTCACGTGAACCTTCCCTTCATGTGAACGTTCCCTTCATGTGAACCTTCCCTCCATGTGAACCTTCCCTCCATGTGAACCTTCCCTCTGTGAACCTTCCTTTCTTGTAAACCTTCCGTTCATGTGAACTTTGCCTCCATGTGGACCTTCCCTTCATGTGGACCCCTCCTTCCATCTGAACCTTCATGTGGACCCCTCCATGTGAATCTTAACATGTGAACCCCTCCATGTGAACCTTTCCTCCATGTGAACCTTCCCTCCATGTGGACCTTCCCTCCATGTGGACCTTTCCTCTCTCCCTGTGAACCTTTCCTCTCTCCCTGTTAACCTTTCCTGCCTCCCTGTGAACCTTCCCTCCCTGTGAACCTTCCCTGTCTCCCTGTGAACCTTCCCTGCCTCCCTGTGAACCTTCCCTCCCTGTGAACCTTCCCTCCCTGTGAACCTTCCCTGCCTCCCTGTGAACCTTCCCTCCCTGTGAACCTTCCCTGCCTCCCTGTGAACCTTCCCTCCCTGTGAACCTTCCCTCCCTGTGAACCTTCCCTGCCTCCCTGTAAACCTGTCCCTCCCTGTGAACCTTCCCTCCCTGTGAACCTTCCCTCCCTGTGAACCTTCCCTCCCTGTGAACCTTCCCTCCCTGTGAACCTTCCCTCCCTGTGAACCTTCCCTCCTGTGAACCTTCCCTCCCTGTGAACCTTCCCTCCCTGTGAACCTTCCCTCCCTGTGAACCTTCCCTCCCTGTGAACCTTCCCTCCCTGTGAACCTTCCCTCCCTGTGAACCTTCCCTCCCTGTGAACCTTCCCTCCATGTGAACCTTCCCTCCCTGTGAACCTTCCCTCCCTGTGAACCTTCCCTCCCTGTGAACCTTCCCTCCTGTGAACCTTCCCTCCCTGTGAACCTTCCCTCCCTGTGAACCTTCCCTCCATGTGAACCTTCCCTCCCTGTGAACCTTCAATTCCTGTGAACCTTCCCTCCATGTGAACCTTCCCTCCCTGTGAACCTCCCCTCCATGTGAACCCCTCCATGTGAGCTCAGAGGAGTGACTGGAGCTTGATGATAACGTTGTGCGCCACTGTTACGTATATTCAGTGGTGGTTTTATACCGTTATATAAGAGCATAAAGGAACAGCACTACTACAGGCCTACTGGCCCATGCTAGGCAGGTCCAAGTCACATCTGTTGTCTTCAAGGTTGATCTTGATAAGTTTCTTAAGTCAGTATCTAATCAGTTGGGCTGTAGTTCATACAGTGAACTGCATAGGGAAAGCATTAATAGCCTGGTTGATCAAGCCTTGATATATTAAGAGGCCTTGTCTGCGACTGGACCGCAGGAACATTGGTGTCCAGAAAGTCACAAAAAAAAGTTACAATTTTGGCTTGGAAAAAGTCAAATTTTATTTAAATATCGTAAAGAATTAAATTAATGAAACCAAAAATATTTTAAATCAGTTAGTGAGAGAACATGACTTATACACGTTGACAACACTGTTTATACATGATGGCAGTGTACACGTTGACAACACTGTTTATACATGATGGCAGTGTACACGTTGACAACACTGTTTATACATGATGGCAGTGCAATTTTTAGGTTAGGTTTGGTTACGTTTGGTTTGGTTTGGTTAGGTTTTGTTTGGTTTGGTTAGGTTTGGTTTGGTTAGGTTTGGTTTGGTTAGGTTTAGTTTGGTTAGGTTTGGTTTGGTTTAGTTTGGTTAGGTTTAGTTTGGTTAGGTTTAGTTTGGTTTAGTTTGGTTTGGTTAGGTTTGGTTTGTTAGTTTAGTTTAGTTTGGTTTGGTTTCGTTAGGCTAGGTTAGGCCAGTTTAGGCTAGGTTAGGTTAGGCTAAGTTAGGTAAGGTTAGGTGTGTTGCCAAGAGCATTCTGCTGGATAATGGTGGTGCTCACCGTCGCTTCTTCACACTGCAAACATTCAGTGACACGACAGATGGAGGAATGGTAGTGACCTACGAGGTTTTGACTTTTTTTTTCTTGGAACCGGAGCAATGGCCCCCGAAAATATTTTTCCGGTATCAAGCAAGCACGTGTAGCAATGTAAATGTGGGTTGTGGTAAATTAAACACAAACTAAAGATTAGAATTTGTTTTAGCCGTTAAGTGGCAGCAGTAAGTTGGTCCCAGGCGAGCGAGAGTACTTGAGGTGAGCCAACTGCTAAACATTTTCCCTGATGTAGGTGCAGTAGAGGCCGTCCCTGCTTGGTATGCTTCTTACCAGCGCTGGGGTAAGTGCGCCGGGCTTTTACCTCTCCCAGTGTACACCTCTTTGCCAGGGCTCACTTTGGGGTTTCCCAGGGCTCTACTTGGGGCCCTGCCAGGCCTCAGTGTAGGGTATGCCCTGGGTCTAGGTTCTGCAGCCGTTTTTTTGAAGGTTCTACCCTTACAGGCGGCTGTATTCACAGCAAGGTAATTCTTTGGGAAGGATTCCAGGAAGCGAGAAAGAATGACAAATAATGGTAAGAATATACCACCACCATCACCACCTTGGTGCCATGTTAGACTGGTAAACAAACCAGGGAATGGCACAAACAGTAGCTTATATTAATGTTCTGAAAAAATAGCATAAAAAATTGTTTGCAAACATACAAGTTTAGTCTTGGCCCTCTTTTACCTCATTGAGATGCAACTTTTACAGAGATCCACATAAAGAGTATTTTGACAATGAAATATGGATACTTATAACCGAAAAGAAACAGATAAGGGTGGTGATAAAAGAGTCGTCCATATGCACTGATAAATAAGAATGAGAAACAGAAGTGGGGTAAGTACTGTGCCTTGAAGAACAGAGATTTTCACCGTCAGCCTCTGACGTCACTCTGTTTACTACTATTCTCTGGGTTTATTATGAAGTTAAATATCTTTGTGTCCACTGTTCCATTTGTTCCTTTTGCGTTTATTTTGTGCACAGTCACATCATGGTCGCATTTGTTGAGCGTTTCTGCAAAATCAGTGAACGCTACATCAGCACTGAGCTTATCTTCCAGAGCATCCAGTACAGCATCCAGGACAGCATCCAGGGGACAACATCCAGGACAGCATCCAGGACAGCATCCAGGGGACAGCATCCAGTACAGCATCCAGGACAGGAAACAGGGGTCAGCATCCAGGACAGCATCGTGGTGATCTGACAGTTACTGTTCAGTCAACCGCAATTACTTCCTGGTGCTGGGACTCCAGGAGTGCACAGGGAACCCCCGTTAAGCCAACCCTGAAAATACTACCCATCTGGTGCACCTAGCCAATGATCTACGAAAACTATAACAATAATCTTCCAGCTAGTTATGTTTTTACTCAAGAAATACTGGAGTGAGAGATATGGGAGGAAGTGTAAAATAAAGCCAGTGAGGAGCAGGGGTGCTGTGGGGACAATACGGGAGCACTGTATCAACATCCGGGGTCCCAGACTATTCAACATCTTACCAGAAAATATCAGAAACATCGCTGGAACAAGTGTAGAAGCCTTCAAGAGGAAACTGGACAAGTATCTTCACCAGGTGCCAGATCAACCAGGCTATGATGGATATGTGGGGCAGCGGGCCTCCAGCAGCAACAGCCTGGTTGACCAGGCAAGCACCAGACGAGCCTGGCCCATGGCCGGGCTCAGAGAGTAGATAAACTCTCGAAACTCTTCAAAGGTATATCAAAGGTATGATCAAGCTTGAAACATTTTTAGGAATTATATTTTTTTCCGCTAAAATACGAAAATTAACCTAGTCTTATAATTTTAATGAATTTTTAATTTAAATTCAGACATGGGTGAAATTTTAATGCCTCCGTGCGGCCAGCAGTAACAGCCTAGTTGATGAGGCCCTGATCCACTGGGAGGCCTGGTCATGGACCGGGCCTCGGGGGCGTTCACCCCGGAATACCCTCCAGGTAGGTAGACTCCGACCTGAGCAAAGTGATATTCTTCCCATCCCATAAGTTGTTTACAAACGTTTGAGTTTCTACGTCACATTATCATATGTTTACGTTTTCCTAAGCATTCTCGCTCTATTCTTTCTCGTTGTACGTAAAGTAGGACTGGCGTAGAATATGATGGAAGGTATGAAGCTACACCAGGGTACGTCAGTGTATGAAGCTACACCAGGGTACGTCAGTGTATGAAGCTACACCAGGGTACGTCAGTGTATGAAGCTACACCAGGGTACGTCAGTGTATGAAGCTACACCTGGGTACGTCAGTGTATGAAGCTACACCAGGGTACGTCAGTGTATGAAGCTACACCAGGGTACGTCAGTGTATGAAGCTACACCAGGGTACGTCAGTGTATGAAGCTACACCAGGGTACGTCAGTGTATGAAGCTACACCAGGGTACGTCAGTGTATGAAGCTACACCAGGGTACGTCAGTGTATGAAGCTACACCAGGGTACGTCAGTGTATGAAGCTACACCAGGGTACGTCAGTGTATGAAGCTACACCAGGGTACGTCAGTGTATGAAGCTACACCGGGTACGTCAGTGTATGAAGCTACACCAGGGTACGTCAGTGTATGAAGCTACACCAGGGTACTGTCAGTGTATGAAGCTACACCAGGGTACGTCAGTGTGACTAAGACCTACACCAGGGTACGTCAGTGTATGAAGCTACACCAGGGTACGTCAGTGTATGAAGCTACACCAGGGTACGTCAGTGTATGAAGCTACACCAGGGTACGTCAGTGTATGAAGCTACACCAGGGTACGTCAGTGTATGAAGCTACACCAGGGTACGTCAGTGTATGAAGCTACACCAGGGTACGTCAGTGTTGAAGCTACACCAGGGTACGTCAGTGTATGAAGCTACACCAGGGTACGTCAGTGTATGAAGCTACACCAGGGTACGTCAGTGTATGAAGCTACACCAGGGTACGTCAGTGTATGAAGCTACACCTGGGTACGTCAGTGTATGAACCTACACCAGGGTACGTCAGTGTATGAAGCTACACCAGGGTACGTCAGTGTGTGAAGCTACACCAGGGTACGTCAGTGTATGAAGCTACACCAGGGTACGTCAGTGTATGAAGCTACACCAGGGTACGTCAGTGTATGAAGCTACACCAGGGTACGTCAGTGTATGAAGCTACACCGGGTACGTCAGTGTATGAAGCTACCCCAGGGTACGTCAGTGTATGAAGCTACACCAGGGTACGTCAGTGTATGAAGCTACACCAGGGTACGTCAGTGTATGAAGCTACACCAGGGTACGTCAGTGTATGAAGCTACACCAGGGTACGTCAGTGTATGAAGCTACACCAGGGTACGTCAGTGTATGAAGCTACACCAGGGTACGTCAGTGTATGAAGCTACACCAGGGTACGTCAGTGTATGAAGCTACACCAGGGTACGTCAGTGTATGAAGCTACACCAGGGTACGTCAGTGTTGAAGCTACACCAGGGTACGTCAGTGTATGAAGCTACACCAGGGTACGTCAGTGTATGAAGCTACACCAGGTACGTCAGTGTATGAAGCTACACCAGGGTACGTCAGTGTATGAAGCTACACCAGGGTACGTCAGTGTATGAAGCTACACCAGGGTACGTCAGTGTATGAAGCTACACCAGGGTACGTCAGTGTATGAAGCTACACCAGGGTACGTCAGTGTATGAAGCTACACCAGGGTACGTCAGTGTATGAAGCTACACCAGGGTACGTCAGTGTATGAAGCTACACCAGGGTACGTCAGTGTATGAAGCTACACCAGGGTACGTCAGTGTATGAAGCTACACCAGGGTACGTCAGGTATGAAGCTACACCAGGGTACGTCAGTGTATGAAGCTACACCAGGGTACGTCAGTGTATGAAGCTACACCAGGGTACAGTTCAGTGTATGAAGCTACACCAGGGTACGTCAGTGTATGAAGCTACACCAGGGTACGTCAGTGTATGAAGCTACACCAGGTACGTCAGTGTATGAAGCTACACCAGGGTACGTCAGTGTATGAAGCTACACCAGGGTACGTCAGTGTATGAAGCTACACCTAGGGTACGTCAGTGTATGAAGCTACACCAGGGTACGTCAGTGTATGAAGCTACACCAGGGTACTCAGTGTATGAAGCTACACCAGGGTACGTCAGTGTATGAAGCTACACCAGGGTACGTCAGTGTATGAAGCTACACCAGGGTACGTCAGTGTATGAAGCTACACCAGGGTACGTCAGTGTATGAAGCTACACCAGGGTACGTCAGTGTATGAAGCTACACCAGGGTACGTCAGTGTATGAAGCTACACCAGGGTACGTCAGTGTATGAAGCTACACCAGGGTACGTCAGTGTATGAAGCTACACCAGGGTACGTCAGTGTATGAAGCTACACCAGGGTACGTCAGTGTATGAAGCTACACCAGGTACGTCAGTGTATGAAGCTACACCAGGGTACGTCAGTGTATGAAGCTACACCAGGGTACCTCAGTGTATGAAGCTACACCAGGGTACCTCAGTGTATGAAGCTACACCAGGGTACGTCAGTGTATGAATCTACACCAGGGTACGTCAGTGTATGAAGCTACACTAATGTACGTCAGTGTATGAAGCTACACCAGGGTACGTCAGTGTATGAAGCTACACCAGGGTACGTCAGTGTATGAAGCTACACCAGGGTACATCAGTGTATGAAGCTACACTAGTGTACGTCAGTGTATGAAGCTACACTAATGTACCTCAGTGTATGAAGCAACACCAGGGTACGTCAGTATGAAGCTACACTAGTGTACCTCAGTGTATGAAGCTACACCAGGGTACGTCAGTGTATGAATCTACACTAGTGTACCTCAGTGTATGAAGCTACACTAGGGTACGTCAGTGTATGAAGCTACACCAGAGTACGTCAGTGTATGAAGCTACACCAGGGTACGTCAGTGTATGAAGCTACACTAGTGTACGTCAGTGTATGAAGCTACACCAGGGTACGTCAGTGTATGAAGCTACACTAGTGTACGTCAGTGTATGAAGCTACACCAGAGTACGTCAGTGTATGAAGCTACACCAGGGTACGTCAGTGTATGAAGCTACACCAGAGTACGTCAGTGTATGAAGCTACACCAGGGTACGTCAGTGTATGAAGCTACACTAGTGTACGTCAGTGTATGAAGCTACACCAGGGTACGTCAGTGTATGAATCTACACTAGTGTACCTCAGTGTATGAAGCTACACTAGGGTACGTCAGTGTATGAAGCTACACCAGAGTACGTCAGTGTATGAAGCTACACTAGTGTACGTCAGTGTATGAAGCTACACCAGGGTACGTCAGTGTGTGAAGCTACACCAAAGTACGTCAGTGTGTGAAGCTACACCAGAGTACGTCAGTGTATGAAGCTACACCAAGGTATGTCAGTGTATGAAGCTACACCAGGGTACGTCAGCGCTATTCTCTGACTTGACCTCAGATAAGATACGTTATATCAGCATGATACAATGTTTGTACAGAGGTGAATGACATACAGGTGTGCATACAGGAAGGTCAGGTAAGGTTCGTCAGGGAACAGGACAAAAGTTTCCTGACGCGGGTCTTACATGACGACCCCGCCGTTGGAGCTTCTGGTCATCTGACCGAGACCTTCCGCAGAGCATTTAGGGCAAACTTAAGACTAACTTAAGATTAATAAGGCAATACCAATTTGAGTGGTGTTGTACATACAGTATCTTAGGTGAGTGTAAATATAAGTTTAGGAGTTACAATGAGCACAAGAGTTTTGAATATCCTGTTATATGGCTTTTATCAAGTTTAATTGTATGAACAATTACAGTTGTGATTACGATTGTAGGTGATGAGGATTGTAGCATATTAACATATGTTTTAATGTTTGGTAAGATTACACGTATTGACAATAATATTATATTGTTTTACATATGTTTGTGACATTGACAATATGGATATGTAGTTTTCACATATTTAGCTGATGTCAGCTCAGCTGACCACTGACCTGACCTCAGCTCAGCTGACCACTGACCTGACCTCAGCTCAGCTGACCATTGACCTGAAAAACCTCCAGTACCACAGTTCCCCCTTCAACCATTTCTCTCCACTTCCCCCTCACCCAGTTCTCTCTTCCCTTGTTTCTCCGTACGATCCTCCGCTAATTCCACCCCCTTCCTTCCCCTCCCCTGCTCTTCCCCCTCTCCCCCTTCCCCTCCCCTCCCATGTTTCCGTTCTAAAAGTGTTTTAAAGATCATCTTCTGGTTGTTCCTGAGCACTTTGTGGTTGCGATAATCTAGTCTGATAAGCGTGAATGGGTTTGTACTCACTGATTAGTGTCTGTTGGGGTCGAGTCATAGCTCCCAACTCCTATCGACTGTTTTTATTAAAAGTTGGTTTTCAGGTCCGGTTATATCTACGGTTGAATCTTCGTACGATGATTGCCAAGATCATCCATCGCCTTGATTTATTGAGAAGTTGAATATTTATCTGCCAGTTTTTCTAGACGACCAAGACTACATTATCCTGCCTTCATACGTAAGGGTAACCTTCATACGTAAGGGTAACCTTCATACGTAAGGGTAACCTTCATACGTAAGGGTAACCTTCATACGTAAGGGTAATCGCCAACATTCTCCTGTGTTCAAATTTGAGCTTAGACACGTTTCTCAAGTCAGTTACTGATCAGCAGGGCTGTCGTGCTTACATGGGCTTCGTGCAGCCAACACCAATAGCCAGAGTGATCAGGTCGTCAACCAGAACTGAAACGTTTTGTAATATGTCCTAGTGTATGTGACTCGGACCTGCCTCGCATGGGCCAGTAGGCCTGCTGTAGTCTTCCTTCTTTCTTATGTTTGCTTACTTGTCTCTCTAAATCTTCATTACTGTCCTGGATGCTGCTCTTGTTTGTGTGACAATCTTCATTACTGTCCTGGATGCTGCTCTTGTTTGTGTGACAATCTTCATTACTGTCCTGGATGCTGCTCTTGTTTGTGTGACAATCTTCATTACTGTCCTGGATACTGCTCTTGTTTGTGTGACAATCTTCATTACTGTCCTGGATGCTGCTCTTGTTTGTGTGACAGTCTTCATTACTGTCCTGGATACTGCTCTTGTTTGTGTGACAATCTTCATTACTGTCCTGGATGCTGCTCTTGTTTGTGTGACAGTCTTCATTACTGTCCTGGATACTGCTCTTGTTTGTGTGACAGTCTTCATTACTGTCCTGGATGCTGCTCTTGTTTGTGTGACAGTCTTCATTACTGTCCCTGGATGCTGCTCTTGTTTGTGTGACAATCTTCATTACTGTCCCTGGATACTGCTCTTGTTTGTGTGACAGTCTTCATTACTGTCCCTGGATACTGCTCTTGTTTGTGTGACAATCTTCATTACTGTCCTGGATGCTGCTCTTGTTTGTGTGACAATCTTCATTACTGTCCCTGGATGCTGCTCTTGTTTGTGTGACAGTCTTCATTACTGTCCTGGATACTGCTCTTGTTTGTGTGACAATCTTCATTACTGTCCTGGATGCTGCTCTTGTTTGTGTGACAATCTTCATTACTGTCCCTGGATGCTGCTCTTGTTTGTGTGACAATCTTCATTACTGTCCCTGGATACTGCTCTTGTTTGTGTGACAGTCTTCATTACTGTCCCTGGATACTGCTCTTGTTTGTGTGACAATCTTCATTACTGTCCTGGATACTGCTCTTGTTTGTGTGACAGTCTTCATTACTGTCCTGGATACTGCTCTTGTTTGTGTGACAATCTTCATTACTGTCCTGGATACTGCTCTTGTTTGTGTGACAATCTTCATTACTGTCCTGGATGCTGCTCTTGTTTGTGTGACAATCTTCATTACTGTCCTGGATACTGCTCTTGTTTGTGTGACAGTCTTCATTACTGTCCCTGGATACTGCTCTTGTTTGTGTGACAATCTTCATTACTGTTCCTGGTGACTACTCTTGTTTGTGTGACAATCTTCATTACTGTCCTGGATCTGCTCTTGTTTGTGTGACAATCTTCATTACTGTCCTGGATGCTGCTCTTGTTTGTGTGACATCTTCATTACTGTCCCTGGATGCTGCTCTTGTTTGTGTGACAATCTTCATTACTGTCCTGGATCTGCTCTTGTTTGTGTGACAATCTTCATTACTGTCCTGGATGCTGCTCTTGTTTGTGTGACATCTTCATTACTGTCCTGGATGCCTTTTTCTCTTCTTGTTTGTGCTGGTGTGACATCTTCATTACTGTCCTGGATGCTGCTCTTGTTTGTGTGACAATCTTCATTACTGTCCTGGATGCTGCTCTTGTTTGTGTGACATCTTCATTACTGTCCTGGATGCTGCTCTTGTTTGTGTGACAATCTTCATTACTGTCCTGGATGCTGCTCTTGTTTGTGTGACAGTCTTCATTACTGTCCTGGATGCTGCTCTTGTTTGTGTGACAATCTTCATTACTGTCCTGGATGCTGCTCTTGTTTGTGTGACAGTCTTCATTACTGTCCTGGATGCTGCTCTTGTTTGTGTGACAATCTTCATTACTGTCCTGGATGCTGCTCTTGTTTGTGTGACAGTCTTCATTACTGTTCCTGGATGCTGCTCTTGTTTGTGTGACAATCTTCATTACTGTCCTGGATGCTGCTCTTGTTTGTGTGACAATCTTCATTACTGTCCTGGATGCTGCTCTTGTTTGTGTGACAATCTTCATTACTTCCTGGATGCTGCTCTTGTTTGTGTGACATCTTCATTACTGTCCTGGATGCTGCTCTTGTTTGTGTGACAATCTTCATTACTATCCTGGATGCTGCTCTTGTTTGTGTGACAGTCTTCATTACTGTCCTGGATGCTGCTCTTGTTTGTGTGACAATCTTCATTACTGTCCTGATGCTGCTCTTGTTTGTGTGACAGTCTTCATTACTGTCCTGGATCTGCTCTTGTTTGTGTGACAATCTTCATTACTGTCCTGGATGCTGCTCTTGTTGTGTGACATCTTCATTACTGTCCTGGATGCTGCTCTTGTTTGTGTGACAATCTTCATTACTGTCCTGGATGCTGCTCTTGTTTGTGTGACAATCTTCATTACTGTCCTGGATGCTGCTCTTGTTTGTGTGACAATCTTCATTACTGTCCTGATCTGCTCTTGTTTGTGTGACAATCTTCATTACTGTCCTGGATGCTGCTCTTTTTGTGTGACAATCTTCATTACTGTCCTGATGCTGCTCTTGTTTGTGTGACAATCTTCATTACTGTCCTGGATGCTGCTCTTGTTTGTGTGACAGTCTTCATTACTGTCCTGGATGCTCTTGTTTGTGTGACAATCTTCATTACTGTCCTGGATGCTGCTCTTGTTTGTGTGACAGTCTTCATTACTGTCCTGGATCTGCTCTTGTTTGGTGACAATCTTCATTACTGTCCTGGATGCTGCTCTTGTTTGTGTGACAGTCTTCATTACTGTCCCTGGATGCTGCTCTTGTTTGTGTGACAATCTTCATTACTGTCCTGGATGCTGCTCTTGTTTGTGTGACAGTCTTCATTACTGTCCTGGATGCTGCTCTTGTTTGTGTGACAATCTTCATTACTGTCCTGGATGCTGCTCTTGTTTGTGTGACAGTCTTCATTACTGTCCTGGATGCTGCTCTTGTTTGTGTGACAATCTTCATTACTGTCCTGGATGCTGCTCTTGTTTGTGTGACAGTCTTCATTACTGTCCTGGATACTGCTCTTGTTTGTGTGACAATCTTCATTACTGTCCTGGATGCTGCTCTTGTTTGTGTGACAGTCTTCATTACTGTCCTGGATGCTGCTCTTGTTTGTGTGACAATCTTCATTACTGTCCTGGATGCTGCTCTTGTTTGTGTGACAGTCTTCATTACTGTCCTGGATGCTGCTCTTGTTTGTGTGACAATCTTCATTACTGTCCTGGATGCTGCTCTTGTTTGTGTGACAATCTTCATTACTGTCCTGGATGCTGCTCTTGTTTGTGTGACAATCTTCATTACTGTCCCTGGATGCTGCTCTTGTTTGTATGACAATCTTCATTACTGTTCCTGGATGCTGCTCTTGTTTGTGTGACAGTCTTCATTACTGTCCTGGATACTGCTCTTGTTTGTGTGACAATCTTCATTACTGTCCCTGGATGCTGCTCTTGTTTGTGTGACAATCTTCATTACTGTCCCTGGATGCTGCTCTTGTTTGTGTGACAATCTTCATTACTGTTCCTGGATGCTGCTCTTGTTTGTGTGACAGTCTTCATTACTGTCCCTGGATGCTGCTCTTGTTTGTGTGACAATCTTCATTACTGTTCCTGGATGCTGCTCTTGTTTGTGTGACAGTCTTCATTACTGTCCCTGGATGCTGCTCTTGTTTGTGTGACAATCTTCATTACTGTCCTGGATGCTGCTCTTGTTTGTGTGACAGTCTTCATTACTGTCCCTGGATGCTGCTCTTGTTTGTGTGACAATCTTCATTACTGTTCCTGGATGCTGCTCTTGTTTGTGTGACAATCTTCATTACTGTCCCTGGATGCTGCTCTTGTTTGTGTGACAATCTTCATTACTGTCCTGGATGCTGCTCTTGTTTGTGACAATCTTCCAGAAGATCAGGTCAACACAGGCTTCTCTCTCCTATTTTTCTTCACCGTCTTAAGAGGCACGTAAGTTTCCCTGTCTTCTAATAACAAGTTCATTTTTTCACTATAAACTACCTTATCCATAATTACTATCGCATTGGCTTTGTTTCGTAAGGTGAAATATAGGATCTTTCCTAAATGCGATAGTAATTATGGACAAGGTAAATTATTGTGGAAAAATGAACTTGTTATTAGAAGAAACTTAGTTGTCTCTTAAAACTTGTAAGATAAGTTTTGCAGTCTCTGGACCCGTGTTGCTCGTCGCTGTGTATTTTATTTCAAATAACTGAACTATTCTCTTCTTTTTTCCTACTGGCACCTTAGCCAGTATGCTAGTTAGCAAAACTGGTTAATACTTGAGCGTCTCTTGTCCCTTCTTCTATATTGGCATCTTGGTTGTAGTCTCTCACCTGTCTGGCAATTGTTGTTTCCATTAATGGTGTGTGTGTGTGTAGTCGCCTTTTTGTGGTTGCAGGGGTCGAGTCACAGTACCTGGCTTCGTCTCTTCACTGGTCGCTACTAGGTCTTCTCTCTCCCCACTCCATGAGCTATATCGTATCTCTTAAAGCTATGTATGGATGCTGCCTCCACTACATCACTCTCCAGACTATTCCACTTCCAGACAACTCTGTGACTGAAGAAGAAATACTCCCTAACATCCCTGTGACTCATCTGAGTCTTCAGCTTCCAGCTGTGACCCCTTGTTGCTGTGTCACATCTCTGGAACATCCTGTCTCTGTCCACCTTGTCAGTTCCTTTCAGCATTTTATGTGTCGTTATCATGCCCCCCTCCCTCTGTCCTCGTAGGACACCGTTTAGCTCCGGGACTAGTCTTGTTGCAAACCTTTGCAATTTCACTAATTTCTTGACGTGTTTGACCAGGTATGGGTTCCATACTGGTGCTGCATACTCCAATATGGGTCTGATGTACACGGTGTACAGAGTCTTTAATGACTCCTTGCTTAGATGTCGAAACGCTATTCTTAGGTTTGGCAGGCGCCCATATGCTGCAGTAGTTACTTGGCTGATGTACGACTCAGGAGATGTGCTCGGTATGATACTCACCCCAAGATCATTTTCCTTGAGTGAGTTTTGCAGCCTTTGACCTAGGCTATACTCCGTCTGCGGTCTTTGTTCTTTCGCAAACTTCATGACTTTGCACTTGGTGGGGTTAAACTCCAGAAGGTAGTTGTCGGACCAGGCTTGTAGCCTGTCCAGATCTTGCAGGTTTACCTGATCCTCGTCCACTTGTATTCTTCTCATTAGCTTCACATCTATGAATTTATTCCTTCTGTCATGTCATTCACATATACTAGAAACAGCACTGGACCCAGGACTGACCCTTGTGGAGCCCCACTCGACACATGCATCCACTCTGATACCTCATCACGTACCAGCACACGTTGTTTCCTTCCTGTCAGGTATTCCCTAATCCATTGCGGGGCTTTCCCTGCTATTCCTACCTGTTCCTCTAGCTTTCCCTGGTATTCCTGCCTGTTCCTCTAGCTTTCCCTGGTATTCCTGCCTGTTCCTCTAGCTTTCCCTGCTATTCCTACCTGTTCCTCTAGCTTTCCCTGGTATTCCTGCCTGTTCCTCTAGCTTTCCCTGCTATTCCTACCTGTTCCTCTAGCTTTCCCTGGTAGTCCTGCCTGTTCCTCTAGCTTTCCCTGGTTTTCCTGCCTATTCCTCTAGCTTTCCCTGGTATTCCTGCCTGTTCCTCTAGCTTTTCAAACAGTCTCTTGTATGGTACTGTATCAAAAGCCTACTTACAGACCAAGAAGATGCAGTCTACCCATCCCACTCTCTGCTGTCTTTTATCTAATCGTAGACCTCTAGTAGGTTTGTGACGCAGGATTTCCCTTCCCTGAAGCCGTGCTGGTTGTCAGGTATGAGCCCATTCATTTCTAGGTGCTCCACATCTCTTCTCCTGATAGTTTTCAGTTGCTCTGTTTCAACAGATGTGTTGAAGATTATTGTAAGTGGCACACATAGTACATCTGCTCCCTCTCTCAGGACCCACGGAAAGATTTTATCTGGGTCCACCGCCTTCGAGGCCTCTAGTTCACCCAACAGTTTCTTCACCTCCTCTGTTGTTTGCAGTGTGTCCAACACTTGCTGGTGCACCCTACTTCCCTGGGTTTCCTGGAAGCCTCTTTGTCTCCATTGTGAATATCTTGAGCTGAGTTCCTCACATACTTCCTGGTCGCTCCCTATGAGATTTCCTCCTTCCTCAGCCTGATTACCTGGTCCTTGACTGTTGTTTTCTTCCTGATGTGGCTGTATAACAATTTAGGGTCAGATTTTGCTTTTGATGCTATGTAATTCTTGTATTGCCTCTGGGCCTCCTTATCCATGCGTATTCATTTCTGGTTCTTAATCTTAACTCCCTGTTTTCATGAGTCCTTTACCTTCTGTATTTTTTTCCATAGTCTAGCACATTTGGCTTTGGCCTCTCCACACCTCTGGTCTTCCTGTTGTTTATGTTGCTCCTTGGCATGAACTTCTCTTCTGTCGCCTTCACTTTGTGGTCAAGTGTTCCATCATTTACTCTCTTTCCCTCTAACTCTCTTACCCACTGCACCTCATGCAGGAATTGCTTCATACGTGTGTAGTTCCCTTTTCTGAAGTTTGGTTTCTCCCGTCCTTCTCGTGCTGCCTCACTTTTTATTGTTAACCTTACTGTGTATTGAAAACTCAGGACTTGCCTGACTGTATGCATTCCCCCGCACATATGTATGTCCATTTATACATCTCCGTGCAGTGTATACCCGTGTATGCCTGTGTATACCTGTGTATACATCCGTGTGCAGTGTATACCTGTGTATAAATCTCTCTGTGCCTATTATCCTCAGCTAGTGCTGAGGGGCGTTTCGTGTGTAATTTTCCCTATGTCTGAATTGTTGAAGGGGAATACAAGGTCCAGCCTTGCTAGTTCGTCTCCTCTTTCTCTGGTTGTGTTCCTAACATGTTGGTACATGAAGCTTTCCAGCACCATCTCCACCATCTTGGCTATCCATGTCTCCAGTCCCCCATGTGGCTCCAGATTTCCCCAGTCTGTCTCCTGGTTGTTAAAATATTCCATAAGGAACTTGCTCCTGTAGGTCCTTCTGGCCACCTCGACTAGTGTGGCCACCTCGACTAGTGTTGCCACCTCGACTAGTGTGGCCACCTCGACTAGTGTGGCCACCATCATTTTGTTACTATCATCATATTCTTGTCTTTGTCTTCTGCTGTTCGGTGGCAAATTGTACATCACTGTTGTGATCACTTTTGGATCCCCGGTTAGAAGTGTTCCTACTATGTAGTCATCTGCTTCACCTAATAATAATAATAATATATATTTCTACCAGTACATGTACAAGGTATACAGACCATAGCTGACATCAATGACATACTACTGTATAGAAAACCCCTTGTTATGCTGAGCATTTTGGGCAAATTAGGTCAATTTTGCCCCGGGATGCGACTTACACCAGTCGACTAACACCCAGGTACCCATGTTTTACTGATTGGTGAACATAGACAACCGGTGTAAGGAAACACACCCAATGTTTCAACCCTCGCCGGGAATCGAACCTGGACACTCACTGTGTGAAGTGAAAGCTTTTGCCACCAGACTACAGGCCACCTCTAACTAGTCCTCCCATCTCCTCAAAACTCCATTGATTTTTGATGAATAGTGAAACTCCTCCCCATCTGTTTCCCCTGTTTTTCCTCAGAATCTGATATCCAGATGAGAATATTGTGTCTGTTATCACCCTTGTAAACTTTGTCTCTGTGAGTGCTATGATGTCCGGGGATGCCTCAGTGTGTGTGTGTGTGTGTGTGTGTGTGTAAACTTGTGTTGTAGGTGCTCAAACTGTAAATATTATTTAGCGATTTCTTATGCATAAAAAATAGCTTTAATATATTGGAACTACTAAAAGCAAAGAGATGTTGCTAGAGGTTCATGTCTTGTGTAATATTTCCAGGGTAACCCATGAATGAAGTTGGTGTGCACTACTTCCTCTCTTCCCTCAGGACATTCAACTCACTGCTCTCCCCTATAATACAACTTCCTTCATACGTCTCATTGACTCCTTTAATTTTGTTTCTCCTGAAAATTATACATTGTCTATATATATATATATATATATATATATATATATATATATATATGCTTCAGAAAGAAATCTAAATATTCTTCCTTGAAGTCTTTTTATCCACTTCTCCGAGGCAATGGGTCCCACAATTGACACCAGAGGTGGACCCCATCCTATATATATATATATATATATATATATATATATATATATATATATATATATTTTTTTTTTTTTTATTAACACATCGGCCGATTCCCACCAAGGCAGGGTGGCCCGAAAAAGAAAAACTTTCATCATTCACTCCATCACTGTCTTGCCAGAAGGGTGCTTTACACTACAGTTATAAAACTGCAACATTTACACCCTCCTTCAGAGTGCCGGCACTGTACTTCCCATCTCCAGAACTCAAGTCCGGCCTGCCGGTTTCCTGAATCCTTCATAAATGTTACTTTGCTCACACTCCAACAGCACGTCAAGTATTAAAAACCATATGCCTCCATTCACTCCTATCAAATACGCTCACACATGCTTGCTGGAAATCCAAGCCCCTCGCACACAAAACTTCCTTTACCCCTCCCTCCAACCTTTCCTAGGCCGACCCCTACCCCGCCTTCCCTCCAATACAGATTTATACACTCTCGAAGTCACTCTGTCTCGTTCCATTCTCTCTACATGTCCAAACCACCTCAACAACCCCTCCTCAGCTCTCTGGACAATCGTTTTGGTAATCCCGCACCTCCTCCTAATTTCCAAACTCGAATTCTCTGCATTATATTCACACCACACATTGACCTCAGACATGACATCTCCACTGCCTCCAGCCTTCTCCTCGTTGCAACATTCATCACCCATGCTTCACACCCATATAAGAGCGTTGGTATAACTATACTCTCATACATTCCCTCTTTACTTCCATGGACAATGTTCTTTGTCTCCACAGACTCCGAAGTGCTCCACTCACCCTTTTCCCTCATCAATTCTATGATTCACCTCATCCTTCATAGACCCATCCGCCGACATGTCCACTCCCAAATATCTGAACACATTCACCTCCTCCATACTCTCTCCCTCCAATCTGATATCCAATCTTTCGTCACCTATTCTTTTGTTATCCTCATCACCTTACTCTTTCCTATATTCACTTTCAATTTTCTTCTTTTACACACCCTACCAAATTCATCCACCAACCTCTGCAGCTTCTCTTCAGAATCTCCCAAAAGCACAGTGTCATCAGCAAAAAGCAACTGTGACAACTCCCACTTTGTATTTGCTTCTTTATCTTTTAGCCCAACACCTCTTGCCAAGACCCTCGCATTCACTTCTCTTACAACCCCATCTATAAATATATTGAACAACCACGGTGACATCACACATCCTTGTCTAAGGCCCACTTTTACTGGGAAATAGTCCCCTTCCCTCCTACACACTCTAACCTGAGCCTCACTATCCTCATAAAAACTCTTCACTGCTTTCAGTAACCTTCCTCCTATTCCATACACCTGCAACATCTGCCACATTGCCCCCCTATCTACCCTATCATACGCCTTTTCCAAATCCATAAATGCCACAAAAACATCTTTACCCTTATCCAAATACTGTTCACCTATATGTTTCACTGTAAACACTTGGTCTACACACCCCCTACCTTTCCTAAAGCCCCCTTGTTCATCTGCTATCCTGCTTTCTGTTTTACTCTTAATTCTTTCAATAATAACTCTACCATACACTTTACCAGGTACACTCAACAGACTTATTCCCCTATAATTTTTGCACTCTCTTTGTCCCCTTTGCCTTTATACAAAGGAACAATACACGCTCTCTGCCAATCCCTAGGTACCTTACCCTCTTCCATACATTTATTAAATAATAGCACCAACCACTCCAAATTATATCCCCACCTGCTTTTAACATTTCTATCTTTATCCCATCAATCCCAGCTGCCTTACCCCTTTCATTCTACCCACTGCCTCACGAACTTCCCTACACCCACAACTGGCTCTTCCACACTCCTACAAGATGTTATTCCTCCTTGCCCTACACACGAAATCACAGCTTCCTGTCTTCATCAACATTTAACAAATCCTCAAAATATTCTCTCCATCTTCCGATACCTCTAACTCTCCATTTAATAACTCTCCTCTCCTAATTTTAACTGTCAAATCCATTTGTTCTCTAGGCTTCCTCAACTTATTAATCTCATTCCAAAACTTTTTCTTATTTTCAACAAAATTTGCTGATAACATCTCACCCACTCTCTCATCTGCTCTCTTTTACATTGCTTCACCACTCTTTTAACCTCTTTTTCTCTCCATATACTCTTCCCTCCTTGCATCACTTCTACTTTGTAAAAACCTCTCATATGCTAACTTTTTCTCCCTTACTACTCTCTTTACATCATCATTCCACCAATCGCTCCTCTTCCCTCCGCACCCACTCGCCTGTAACCACAAACTTCTGCTGAACACTCTAACACTACATTTTTAAATCTACCCCATACATTTTCGACCCCATTGCCTACACTCTCACTAGCCCATCTATCCTCCAATAGTTGTTTATATCTTACCCTAACTGCCTCCTCTTTTAGTTTATAAACCTTCACCTCTCTTTTACTTACTGATTCTATTTTCCTTGTATCCCATCTACCTTTTACTCCCACTGTAGCTATAACTAAAAAGTGATCTGATATATCTGTAGCCCTCTATAAACATGTACATCCTGAAGTCTACTCAACAGTCTTTTATCTATCAATACATAGTCCAACAAACTACTGTAATTACGCCCTACATCATATCTTGTATACTTATTTATCCTCTTTTTCTTAAAATATGTATTACCTATAACTAAACCCCTTTCTATACAAAGTTCAATCAAAGGGCTCCCATTATCATTTACACCTGGCACCCCAAACTTACCTACTACACCCTCTCTGCATGTTTCTCCCACTTTAGCATTTAGGTCCCCTACCACAATTACTCTCTCATTTGGTTCAAAAGTTCCTATACATTCGCTTAACATCTCCCAAAATCTCTCTCTCCTCTACACTCCTCTCTTCTCCAGGTGCATACACGCTTATTATGACCCACTTTTCGCATCCGACCCTTATTTTAATCCACATAATCCTTGAATTTACACATTTATATTCCCTCTTTTCCTTCCATAACTGATCCTTCAACATTATTGCTACCCTTCCTTAGCTCTAACTCTCTCAGATACTCCTGACTTAATCCCATTTATTTCTCCCCACTGAAACTCGCCTACCCCTTCAGCTTTGTTTCGCTTAGGGCCAGGACATCCAACTTCTTTTCATTCATAACATCGGCAATCATCTCTTTCTTATCATCCGCACTACATCCACGCACATTCAGACAACCCAATTTTATAAAGTTTTTCTTCTTCTCGTTTTTAGTAGATTTGTACAGGAGAAGGGGTTACTAGCCCATTGCTCCCGGCATCTTAGTCGCCTCATACGACACGCATGGCTTACGGAGGAAAGATTCTTTTCCACTTCCCCATGGACAATAGAGAAAATAAAAGGAACAAGAGCTATTAAGAAAAAGAAGAAAAACCTAGATGTGTGTATGTATATATATGCATGTGTATGCCAGTGTAGTGTGACCTAAAGTGTAAGTAGAAGTAGCTAGATATACCTGTTATCCAGCGTGTTTATGAGACAGAAAAAAGACACCAGCAATCCTACCATCATGTAAAACAGTTTCAGGTTTCTGTTTCACAGTCACCTGGCAGGACGGTAGTACCTCCCTGGGTGGTTGCTGTCTACCAACCTACTATATATATATCACCACGGAGCCAGACCCCAGATAAGTATGGGCGCCTAGCCGAAGCTAGACAATGTTTCACCATACCCCGTTGCACCAGGCTTGGTTTGAAAGTTATTTCATCAAATCGTGACACATACAGTGGACAACGAGAGAGATTTAAAATGCTTAACAATTCGCAAATAGGCGAAATTATTCACAAACATTGTCTCTACGTCCACAGCAGGATTCGAATCGTTAAGCATTTCAAACCTTTTCGTTGTCCACTTGTGTGGCAGTTTGATGAAATAACAAAACAAACTGGTGCCTGGTATGGGGCCCCATCTTATCTGTTACAATACAGGGTGTTGTTTATACGATATATAGAATATATATATATTATTTATATATATTTTATATATATATATATATATATATATATATATATATATATATATATATATATATATATATATATCAATAACAACACTACGACTAGCCAAGGATTCAAACCCATGTTGTTTTTGCCCCCCTCATGGTGAGCAAAAACCACATGACGCTCTAACCCACAGAACCACCAAAATCCTACAATAATCACGCACCCAGCAGAGCCACCATGAGGCGGGCCAAAACAACATGGGTTCGAATCCTTGGCTAGTCGCAGTGCTGTTATTGATGAATACCACTTGTTCGTGGGTACAATTATATATATATATATATATATATATAAACTAACGAAAAAAATATATTTAATTGTTTGTTTATTATTAATTTATCGTAAACTTATCAAAAATATATTTAATTGGATTAGGCTAAAATCATTTTAAAAACACACACACACACACACACACACACACACACACATACACATACATACATACAATATATATATATATATATATATATATATATATATATATATATATATATATATATATATATATATCTCAGCCGTGACATTTAGCCAGCCTCCCAGGACACTGGGTAAATGTCTCGTCGCTTGTCTCCACAGAGCCAGCATGTGCTGCACTCTTCAAGATTTATGGACTGAACACATCGACCTTAGGCTGAGGGACTGATTACCTCAATCTTCTTTTAATCTTTAACCATTCGTCTCTGTATTGGACTGATGAAGCCACTGGTTGGCGAAGCGTTTCCACAGTAAAGATACCCAAGTGTTGCACATGTGTCTAATATACCCAAGTGTTGCACATGTGTCTAATATACCCAAGTATTGCACATGTGTCTAATATACCCAAGTATTGCACATGTGTCTAATATACCCAAGTATTGCACGTGTGTCTAATATACCCAAGTATTGCACATGTGTCTAATATACCCAAGTGTTGCACATGTGTCTAATATACCCAAGTATTGCACACGTGTCTAATATACCCAAGTGTTGCACATGTGTCTAATATACCCAAGTATTGCACGTGTGTCTAATTCATCAACCTGTCGGTTCTCTGAACCATTTATCTACACTGTGAAAGTTGCCACCAAGGATGCCACCTACCACCAAGGATGCCACCTACCACCAAGGATGCCACCTACCACCAAGGATGCCACCTACCACCAAGGATGCCACCTACCACCGAGGATGCCACCTACCACCGAGGATGCCACCTACCACCGAGGATGCCACCTACCACCGAGGATGCCACCTACCACCGAGGATGCCACCTACCACCGAGGATGCCACCTACCACCGAGGATGCCACCCACCACCAAGGATGCCACCCACCACCAAGGATGCCACCTACCACCAAGGATGCCACCCACCACCAAGTATGCCACCCACCACCAAGGATGCCACCTACCACCAAGGATGCCACCTACCACCAAGGATGCCACTAGAGGAATACATATAAAGATCTTTGTTGCCTCATAAAGGGAAACGATTTTGAAGTCATGTGATATTTTTTTCACATATTTTCTTATATGTTCATAAATATTAGAACATAAGAAATAAGGGGCACTGCAGCAGGCCTACTGGCCCATGCGAGGCAATTCCAACTCACACCTACCCACACCCACTCATGTATTTATCTAACCAATTTTTAAAACTACACAACGCCTTAGCTTCTATGACGGTACTCGGGAGTTTGTTCCACTCATTCACAACTCTATTACCAAACCAGTGCTTTCCTATATCCTTCCTGAATTTAAATTTTTCCAACTTAAAACAATTGCTGTGAGTCCTGTCTTGGTTAGATAGTTTTAGCACGTTATTTACATTCCTTTTATTTATTCCGTTTTCCATTTGTACACCTCAATCATATTTCCCCTAATTCTACGCCTTTCTAGAGAGTGCAGATTCAGGGCTTTTAGTCTCCTCTAGGAAAGATTTCTGATACATGGGATCATCTTTGTCATCCTCCTTTGTACGTTTTCAAGCACATTTATATCCGTTCTGTAATACGGTGACCAGAACTGTGCAGCATAATCTAAATGAGGCCTAACTAACGATATATAGAGTTGAAGAACAACCTGCGGACTCTTGTTAGTTATAATTCTTGATATGAAGCCAAGAATTCTATTCGCTTTATTTCGAATACTTACACACTGTTGTCTGGGGTTTAGATTACTACTAACGAGAACCCCCAAATCTTTTTCGCAGTCAGAGATATTAAGATCTACATTATTTAGTTTATAAGTATCATGGTTATTTATTTTTCCGGTGCCTAGAATTTTGCGTTTGTTTGTTAAAACTGCATCTGGCACTTCTCCGACCACTGCATCAGTCTATTCAGATCTTCCTGGAGTGCTCTAATGTCCTCGTCAGAATGAATTCGACGGCCTATTTTGGTGTCATCGGCAAACTTGCTTATGTCGCTATTGATACCTTCATCTATATTGTTTATGTAAATTGTGAACAACAAGGGGCCCAACACTGACCCCTGTGGAACACTGCTCGTGACGCTTCCCCATTCTGATTTCTTCCCGTTGATACAAACTTTCTGTTGCCTATCAGTCAGTCATTCCTCTATTCAGGAAAAATTTTCTCCTGTTCCGTGTGCCTCGACTTTCCTCAATAGTTTCCGATGTGTTACTCTGTCAAAAGCCCTACTGAAGTGCATATACACAATATTACATTCATTACCATGATCTACCTCCTCAAATACCTTCGTGAAAAAAGTTAGTAAGTTCGTAAGGCAGGAACGCTGATACGTAGCGTCAGCTACCCACAGCTGACGCTACGTAGCGTGGTCATCACGTAACATTACACAAAGTGGGTCAGGTAACCGCAAATGACGTCACCTCTGATACTTGATCACGTGACCGCAAATGATACCTGAGCAGTCACCTGATGACTGTTGGTGACTGTGAGGGGTGACTGTTGGTGACTGTGAGGGGTGACTGTTAGTGAGTGTTGGGCAATAACTGGAAAAGTAGGCAGATGGATATTTGACTTCTTAATACGTATATAGAAGCCAAAGAGTAGCAGTAAACAGAGTCAGAGGCTGCCACAGTGAGAGGCTCTGTTCCTCCAGGTACAGTACTCACCCCACTTCTCTTTCTCATATCAGACACTGACAAGGACATAACACTGACAAGGACATAACACTGACAAGGACATAACACTGACAAGGACATAACACTGACAAGGACATAACACTGACAAGGACATAACACTGACAAGGACATAACACTGACAAGGACATAACACTGACAAGGACATAACACTGACAAGGACATAACACTGACAAGGACATAACACTGACAAGGACATAACACTGACAAGGACATAACACTGACAAGGACATAACACTGACAAGGACATAACACTGACAAAGACATAACACTGACAAAGACATAACACTGACAAAGACATAACACTGACTAAGGACATAACACTGACAAGGACATAACACTGACAAGGACATAACACTGACAAGGACATAACACTGACAAGGACATAACACTGACAAGGACATAACACTGACAAGGACATAACACTGACAAGGACATAACATAACACTAACAAGGATATAACATAACACTGACAAGGACATAACACTGACAAGGATATAACATAACACTGACAAGGACATAACACTGACAAGGACATAACATAACACTGACAAGGACATAACATAACACTGACAAGGACATAACACTGACAAGGACAAACATAACACTGACAAGGACATAACACTGACAAGGACATAACACTGACAAGGATATAACATAACACTGACAAGGACATAACATAACACTGACAAGGACATAACATAACACTGACAAGGACATAACATAACACTGACAAGGACATAACATAATACTGACAGGGACATAACATAATACTGACAGGGACATAACATAACACTGACAAGGACATAACATAACACTGACAAGGACATAACATAACACTGACAAGGATATAACAACACTGACAAGGATATAACAACACTGACAAGGACATAACACTGACAAGGATATAACAACACTGACAAGGATATAACAACACTGACAAGGACATAACACTGACAAGGACATAACACTGACAAGGACATAACACTGACAAGAACATAACACTGACAAGAACATAACATAACACTGACAAGGATATAACACTGACAAGGATATAACAACACTGACAAGGACATAACACTGACAAGGACATAACACTGACAAGGACATAACACTGACAAGGACATAACACTGACAAGAACATAACATAACACTGACAAGGACATAACACTTACAGGAACATAATAACACTGACAAGGACATAACATAACACTGACAGGGATATAACATAACACTGACAAGGACATAACATAACACTGACAGGGATATAACATAACACTGACAAGGACATAACATAACACTGACAAGGACATAATGAAAAATGGGGCTGCGAAAATAGGAAGACTCGAAACAGGCCACAGGTCTATCACAGGTATACCTAGAGGTAAAATCCAGGTTGAGATAAGCCAGTAAGCCCAAGGGTCCCAAGTGAAGCTGGCTTATAGATTCCCACAGTCGAGCTGTAGGGCGTACTTGGCACTGCATGCAGAGAACACCAGAAGCCTGGCACTGCAGACCCTCTATCACGTCTTAAAGGAAGATAAAGGCACAGTGCCGTGACTGGAACAGTACACAAATAACCCACACTAAGGAGAGAGAAACTGTATGACAACGTTTCGGTTATTTGTGTGTTGTTCCTGTCATGGTATTGTGCCTTTGTGTTTTGGTCTAACTAGGACCGAAACGTCATGTTTCATTCTCCTGTGTTCTGCTTATTGTATTGCATGAAGTCTCGTCTCAAAGTGAGCCACAGTCTACACCAGGTGGGTAGACTGAAGGGGGGGGGATGTGCGCACACCCACATCACAGGTGAGATTCATGATCAATCAGGCTATGATGACCTTGTTGGCTTACCAGCTGCAAGAAGCCATGTCATAGTTGAAAAATGTTCTAATGATACCAACAAGATTTGGAAAAAGGCTTTCATGTTCAGGACATTTATTAGAGAAAACGTTTCGCCACGAGTGAATTGTTCACTATTCGCGGTGAAACGTTAAATCTAATAAATGTACCGAAACGTCCTTTTCCACATATATTAGTTGTTCAAGTATCCGCCAGGAAAGACGAGCTGAGTACAACTCTGCAAGGCTTCCACATGGCGCACCCACCACTAACATAAGAAAGAAGGAGCACTGCAGCAGGCCTACTGGCTCATGTAGATGAGTGGTTCAGAGAACCGACAAGTTGATAAATTAGACACATAAGAACATAAGAAAGAAGGAACACTGCAGCAGGCCTACTGGCCCATGCGAGGCAGGTCCAAGTCTCCCGCCGGCTTAAGCCAATGCCCTGACCCAGCCAGGTCAGGTTACATTCACTTAAGGAAGGGGCACGGCATCTGACCTAGTAGCACAAACTAGTCAGGTCCAACTCACACCCACCCGCACCCACTCATATATTTATCTAGCCTATTTTTAAAACTACACAACGTTTTAGCCTCTATAACTGTACTCGGGAGTTTGTT